>CAJPEV010002597.1:0-31196 GCA_905338385.1 Darwinula stevensoni
GCTACCACTGGGTAATCCTACAGGTCACTCTTCACTCTTTTTTGACAACATCATGATAAGGATGGGAATTTGAGACACACTAGCATGTGTGAGATCAGTGATTCGCTGAAGCACTCTACTACTGCAGTACATGTGCTCCAAAACACATTATACCCCTCTTGAAGAGCAAGGTTTCAAATGAAGAGAAATTACATTAATTTTCAGATGAATGTGCTAGCCAATACAAGAACATATAGAACTTCATGAATCTGTGCTATTACAAAAAGGACGTTGGACTTTAGGGGGAATGTAATTTTTTTGCCACTCCCATGAAAAAATTGCTTGCGATGAGATAGGGGGCACAGTGAAACGACTCACAACAAAAGCCAGCTTAAAACGTCCCGTGGAAGAACAGATCGTAATACCAGTGAACATGTTTGCGTTCTGTGAGAAAGAAATCCCTGGAATGAAGTTCCTACAGTATACTTTGAATCCAGTGAGATTGAAGCTTCTGGCCAAGCATTGGCCGCAAGGTTGCCAGAGCTAAAACAGTGAAGGGGACCCAGATGTTTCATCGAATTGTTTCAGAAAGTACCTCCAAGGTTAAAGCGAATGACTACAGCCAATCAACACAACCAACATTGATTACAGTATGCCATAGGAATGAAGAAGATACAGAGGAAGGAACCTGTCCTACCATCTCAAAAATGGCATCAGTACCTGGATTTGTTGCCTGCATTTATGACGACCAGTGGTGGATTGCCCTGGTTGAGGAGAAATCAGGCGAAACCTTCCACGTAATATTCATGCATTTAGTGGCCAAGCCAAACAGACATTCTGGCTGGAAAAGGAAGACCGATGCTGCGTTCCAGAAAAGGACATTTTGTATAGAATTGATACTTCACGCCTTTTGACCTCTTCTAGTAGCTTTAAAGCGAAAAAGCAAGACAAAATCAAGTCCGAATTCAAGAAGTGCCAGAATGAAGATAATTGGTGCAAGGCATGATGAAAAAAAAACCTGATCCATGACTGAACAGGAAATATTTTAAGCCTTCGTCACAGATAAGAGTTCAGTGTCCGAAGACCTGGGAATGCTGTACTGTATTCTGACTGTCATTGTAAGATTAAGACACATAAGCAGAAATAGGGGGGAAATTCGAAGCACAGCAAACTTTAAAATGTAATTTTAGTACAATAAGCAAAACTGCCGCTACAAAACTTTTGCCACCAAATCAACTGAGTGTACTTAAGCAGCACTAAGGACTTAGCAATATTCTAAGCTACCGCACACAAAATCAAAATAGAAAAAGCCATGCTTAATCATTTTTACCCCAAGATCAGTGTTTCCGGTGGCGTATGGACAGGACTTGAATAGCTTCAAAATTATTTGCAGGAGAACAAAAAAATTACATCAATGAAACTTTGCCATGCTCTAGTTAAGATATATGTGCTTTGTAAAAGTGGCTCCCGTCTGGTTTCTGTTCGACAAGGTCATCTTCAAGGTCAAAAGTCGCTCATATGTGCTAAAAGGTCAACATATGTTTGAATATCAGTTTTGATCACGTATTTGGAATCCCACGAGTCTCCCGTTTTAAAGGACACCTTGTTTGTCGAAATCAGACCATAACTTAAGATTTCCCCCCCATATTTCCAAGGGAATTTAAAATATCCGTCCTTAAAATTTCATACGCTCATAACTTTTCAACTATTAGCCAGAGAGGGGAAAAATTGACCTGTAATTTTCTTTCATTAAAAGTATCCCACACAACCATTTTCATCAAATTCTGAGAGGGCACCCCGTATTCGATTGGGTGATTTGACGTGGAATGAACCATACATAGTTCATGTCAGTTACCAAAAGTTGACTGGGTTTTCAAGCAAAATATTCTTAGAATGTGGACNGGTCCCGGGCTTATTTTGACCGTTAGGAACCCCCCTACACGCAGGTATGGCAACCTTCGAAAAAAAAAATTCCCTGCACCCTCCAGGGCACTTGTAACCTTTTTTTCTGGATATCCCTCGTAATTGTATTGTCATCCGTGACTTTGCTGAGAACTTCGTAGTGCAGGATGAGATCCAGAGCTACCACTGGGTAATCCCACAGGTCGCTCTTCACTCTTTTTTGCCAACATCATGACAACGATGGGAATTTGAGACACACCAGCATGTGTGAGATCAGTGATTCGCTGAAACACTCTACTACTGCAGTACATGTGCTCCAAAACACATTATACCCCTCTTGAAGAGCAAGGTTTCAAATGAAGAGAAATTGCATTAATTCTCAGATGAATGTGCTAGCCAATACAAGAACATATAGAACTTCATGAATCTGTGCTATTACAAAGAGGACGTTGGACTTTAGGGGGAATGTAATTTTTTTGCCACTCCCATGAAAACATTGCTTGCGATGAGATAGGGGGCACAGTGAAACGACTCACAACAAAAGCCAGCTTAAAACGTCCCATGGAAGGACAGATCCTAATACCAGTGAACATGTTTGCGTTCTATGAGAAAGAAATCCCTGGAATGAAGTTCCTATACTTTGAATCCAGTGAGATTAAAGCTTCTGACCAAGCATTGGCCGCTAGGTTGCCAGAGCTAAAACAGTGAAGGGGACCCAGATGTTTCATCGAATTGTTTCAGAAAGTACCTCCAAGGTTAAAGCGAATCACTACAGCCAGTCAACACAACCAACATTGATTACATTATGCCATAGGAATGAAGTAGATACAGAGGAAGGAACCTGTCCTACCATCTCAAACATGG
The DNA here is from genome assembly GCA_905338385.1 of Darwinula stevensoni. Taxonomy (NCBI): domain Eukaryota; kingdom Metazoa; phylum Arthropoda; class Ostracoda; order Podocopida; family Darwinulidae; genus Darwinula; species Darwinula stevensoni. The sequence goes on from CAJPEV010002597.1 coordinate 2,746, forward strand.
CATCAGTACCTGGATTTCTTGCCTGCACTTATGACGACCAGTGGTGGATTGACCTGGTTGAGGAGAAATCAGGCGAAACCTTCCACGTAATATTCATGCATCTAGTGGCCAAGTCAAACAAAACTTATGGCTGGAAAAGGAAGACCGATGCTGCGTTCCAGAAAAGGACATTTTGTATAGAATTGATACTTCACGCCTTTTGACCTCTTCTAGAAGCAAGACAAAATCAAGTCCGAATTCAAGAAGTGCCAGAATGAAGATAATTGGTGCAAGGCATGATGAAAAAAAAAACTTGATCCATGACTGAACAGGAAATATTTTAAGCCTTCGTCACAGACAAAGAGTTCAGTGTCCGAAGACCTGGGAATGCTGTACTGTATTCTGACTGTTAGGGTAAGATTAAGACACACGTAAGCAGAAATAGGGGGGAAATTCGAAGCACAGCAAACTTTAAAATGTAATTTTAATACAATAAGCAAAACTGCTGCTACAAAACTTTTGCCACCAAATCAACTGAGTGTACTTAAGCCGCACCAAGGACTCAGCAATATTCTAAGCTACCGCACACGAAATCAAAATCGAAAAAGCCATGCTTAATAATTTTTACCACAAGATCAGTGTTTCCGGTGGTGTATGGACAGGACTTGACTAGCTTCAAAATTATTTCCAGGAGAACAAAAAATATGGCATCAATGAAACTTTGCCATGCTCTAGTTAAGATACTGTATATGCGCTTTGACGGTAAAAGTGGCTCTCTTCTGGTTTCTGTTCCACAAGGTCATCTTCAAGGTCAAAAGTCGCTCATATGTGCTATAAGGTCAAAATATGTTTGAATATCTGTTTTGATCACGTATTTGGAATCCCACTAGTCTCACGTTTTAAAAGACACCTTGTTTGTCGGAATCAGACCATAACTTAAGATTTTCCCCCTATATTTCCAAGGGAATTTAAGATCCGTCCCTAAAATTTCATATGCTCATAACTTTTCAACTATTAGCCAGAGAGGGGAAAAATTGACTTGTAATTTTCTTTCATTAAAAGTATCCCACACAACCATTTTCATCAAATTCTGAGAGGACACCCCGTATTCGATTGGGTGACGACGTGGAATGACCCATACATAGCTCATGTCAGTTGCCAAAAGTTGACTGGGTTTTCAAGCAAAATATTCTTAGAATGTGGACGCATATTTTCATTCTTCGGTACGAACAGAAATAAAGGAGAATAATTCAGTTAAAAGCATTACCCAGGTACCCTTTAAACCATAAGAATGAATGAAAACCATAGAAGCCATGCATACACTCACAGTTGCTTGGGTATTCCAGCAAGAGCTCAAAGCAAAAGGGGATGTCGCATTCCTCCATTTGGGGATCTTTGCCAGATGTGGTAGTCCAACACCATGGTGAGGAGATAGCTCCATCTGGATTGCGGCAAAAATTGTGTCTACTGTCTAGGGAATCCGAGAAGGCCGGTAGAACGTCGTCATATTGGCTGCCACTTGAAACTCGGCTTAGCCATGGTAGGCATGGTTTCCCAGACCTGGACACATTCTTTTTCCCTAGATATTCTCCGCCGTAATGCGTCAGCTTGCACTCCATTGGAACTGCCAAAATGGTTGAACAGGGGTGTTTTGACGTAGTAAGAGTTTTTTTGGGTCAATCTGATATCAACATTTTTTAATGCTCGTAAATTACTAAACGAAGCTGATGTGAGTCTCGCACGGGTTGCTTATTTTAAATTTGCAAGAAAAATGGAGTAAGAAGAAGATCGCGGAAGGAGCGACTTCGATGGTTGGGTATCAAAATGGTGAGTTGGAAATCTGCAGAAAAAATAATGGTGAAAAGTCCAGATTTTAGAAATATATGATTCTACATAAATTTTGCACCTATTATACAGCCTAATATGACTGGCATGACATACAAGGTTGTATACAATTTATTCCTACTTTCAGAGCTATAATAAGCAACCCATGCATAGTAAAGCTGTTCAACTTGGTGTGAACATTAATGCGACTATGGGAAGGATGGGTATGTGGTCATCGGATATGGCAACCTCCATTTGCTTAAATTATGCATTTGCTCAATGCGACCTCCTTTTATGCCTACGATTGCTTGTATCCGAGATATGCGGTATTAGACAGCTGACCGAAGCTGTACAACTTCTAATATTGCTTCATGATGGCGGATGGCATGTTTGAGGTCGATTAAGGTGGTATGTGCTGCACTATGCGCTACATACTTTAAACATCACCGAAGCTAAAAGTCTACTAGGCAGGTCGGGTTACAAGACCATGCCTACATGACTATTAGTTGGGTTGGAAGGACAATGTTCAGTTAATTCCTGGACAGTCTGTCTAACCACCGGCTCTCCTATCAGATGCCATTCTTATTGCCACGCAACAAGCTCTGCTTGGGCATGCAGATTGCCTAAGTGAGGCACTCGTACTCTAATAACAACAATGCCGGTGATATGCTGCACTCTTTGCGCCGTGGATTTTGACTATAAACCCAACTATAAACCCAACGTGGGTCCTTCGTTTGCATGTTATAACTGCCTGAACATGAGAAGAAACTTCATATGGAAGAGTTCATTTTTCTGGAAATCATGAGAATGTTGATTTCACGGAAAACTGTAAAAAATAAAATTAAAATTTCAGCTCTGATTGAAGATGATATCTATGTAGTTGACCATGTACTCCTGGAGCCTGGAAGTCTGTACAGAATAGTGAAATATTATTTTGAAAGGCACTCATTTTGTAAGTGACTGCGCAGAGAATTTTCAGAAAAGAATTTCCAACATCTTGGGATCTTTGGCTGATAAGAGGCACTCAGCAGCACACCATCCCTTACAAACTAACCCATATATGATTGGTGAAGTAGGACAGAGTGCAAAGATGCATTCCATGAACTATGACATGTCTTCGTCATCTATTTTAATATAAACAGCTTATTCATTTGCAAGCTAAATTCTAAAATACTACTTGGGTGTAGCAGTGACGCAGCCAGGAATTATTTTCCGAGGGTGTCTTGTGAGGCTCTTGCGTAACAATTGGGCATCATGAGAATTCTTGGTTGGTTTTTAAAATACCTGGTTATGAGCTAGGTCTTCCAATGCCTCATAGATAATGATCAACGCCTAAGGTAAGCCTGACGGCATTATTGCAATTTTATAATTCAGACAATACGACACATGCAATAACTTCAACGGTAGATTCCCACCGTAATAGTAGCATAGGAGAAGTAGAGCGGGTATTTGCAACACTCGGCTCGCTTTGAATTATGATCATTATTTCCCAATCAAATGAGAAAGCCTCAGAGGATGACGTGCAGAAAATGCCGCAATACAAAGGAATTTGACAGATGCATTAAATTTAATTTCTGGTCGTCATACTCTCATTTGCATACAAATCTCCAAAATGTATAGTAGCATGCCCATCAGCTCATTATTCACAGAATTAACAATACCGCTCGTATTTCAAATTCGGTCGTCCGCGTACATTATCTTCAATTTGTCCTGTCGGCGAAATGACATTCACTTCACTCAGATATTTCGAAATCCAGCGAACCCACCATGAGTCTTTCGCTTATTAACATAGTCATCTTGGGTTAAGAAGAACTTGGTCTGATGATGATCTAGCGAAAACGTTTATTTATTGACATTGAAGGTTAACGTGTTTGGAATTAGGCACTTTTCGAACTATGATGGTTTTACTCGGCTTCATTTCTTCGAAAGCGCAAGTTTTATGGAGTACAAACCAGCCATGACATGACGCAATTCAAAATGAATGTTCGGCAAGACGTCGAAGATAATAAATATGTCAAGATTAAGCACCTGAAACTAATAAACGTACCAAGGTCGTCGCAGAAGGGTATGTCACAGTATTCCCATTCAATGGAAGGATTCTTGGAGACGAAACACCACGGTCTCTCTCCCGATCCCGGGTTTCGACAGTAATTCAAAGCATCGAGAAATTCCTTATTAATGAACAACTGAAAGAAAGGAATTATTTGTTTGGGATCCACTGAGAGTGGGAAGTGCTTCACCATCACGTCTGGGAATCGTTTCATGTCTCGGAATTCACCCCATCTCATGCACGGCTTCCCTGTCTCGCTTGTCTTAACATTGCCCATGTACTCCCTGCCCATTTTCGTCATCCGACAATTTGGGTAAACCGCTCCAATTTTCGGAATTCCACCTGCAATAAAACAACATCCAGTCACCCTTCATATTCAAAGAGTGGTCTAAGTATGGGAGCGACGCAAGAAGATAGTCATCATAAAAAAAGCTCTACCCAGGAATAGCTAAGCGATATTGATGAAATTTAGTAGACAAGTTCGCCTTACCGTACGAATGAAATGAGTTAGAATTTAAAGCCTGTGGGATGAATGTAATCCCGATAGTGGCATCGGGGCTCATATTTATCACCCCAAAACGGCTGCCTATATGGCGAGATGAGGCACACCGGAGAAAACATGCAGAATGCTAAGTTGCTTTTCTCTTCCCCTCAAACCATTTCACCATAGGGCCGTATTTGGGTATGCAACTGGAAGACGGTACAGATTTCAGACCTCTAGATAAAACTTCCAAAGGTTGTTAGGTTGCTTGATTCATGGCACGTAATCGGAATGATTGCCATGCATCGACTTGAAGCATACATTATCATGATGCAGTAAACTGTTATCAATACATCTAACACAATTTCCGACAATAGATTATATATCCTAATAGTCGTAATTGCATCCAGAGATATGGTTGTGGCACATCCTCCCTGTTGGGCACTCACCAATGTCCTATGTCCAATCGCTGATTTCTGTCCAAAAACTGATTTCAAATTCACATGTATATTTCGAGAAGGCGCGCATTGCTCAATGTAAAATTTAAAAAATCATTTCTACACAAATGTGAATATTTTCAAAAAGGATAGATCAGGTTGGGTTAAATTATTTTATCTCTTTCGATTGGGACTTCCAATAAATGCGCTCTTTATCGCCATAAATTTAGAGAAAAAACATGATTTTGGAAGTAATAGGCGAACCTTAACGGCGGATCTGGAAATCGAGCAAAAGTTTTAAACCCATGATTCATGATAGGAAAATTTTTAGTGAGTCTTCTGAAATGATTATTAGAAGCATCTATGATGTGTTACTTGAGACTCCCTAGGTCCATTTTGATTATTATGCTAAACGTATTTATTGTTCCACTGACTCGTTTCTCGTTCTGGAAGAGAACAGAAGGGGACGTCGCAGTACTGCCATTCATGTTCCAAGGTGCCGTAGTAGCACCAAGGCCCGGCAGGACGACCCCCAGGATTCCTGCAGTAATTGTGCCCTTCTTGCACTTCATCTGAGAAGGCAGGGATTCTCTGGCTCCATTTGCGATATTGGCTTGACAATGGCATTTTCAACCATGGCTTGCATGGGATCCCTAAAATGGTGCTGTTCTTGGTTCCCATATATTCTCCACCTTTCTGTGTCAGCTTGCACTCCAGTGGAACTACAAAGCAATGGAAATAAGTGCATTTTGCAGAGAAAGTTGTGTTACTGCATCCAAGGGTATGCTATCTCTTAGTAACACGTCTTAAAAAGGCTGTTTTAAAAAACATGATTCATTCAATTTGTGTTTTTATTAATCTCTTTTTTTTAACTACTCCCTGATATTTCTAATGAAATTCTATTATTTATTTATCTTAAGATGAATTCTGAGTAGAACATGCCTCAATAAAACATTGAAAAGTTTTTGTAGATATATCATGTCACCATCAAGCAGGTCTAGAAATTCCTCCAGTCTGGAATTCCAAAATATGTTTTTACTCCCAGCTCTCGCCGAACCATACACAATTTGGGGAGCTACCAAATTGCCAAAATTCAAGGTAAAGGCCATGTTACCGAGCATTCAGATGGAAGAGCAGTGACTGGAACAACCTTCTTGATCAAGTCTAGAGTCAAGCGATTCATTTCCAACATGAGGATCCAATGCTTCTTGTTTCGTGATGTATAAAAACACATGAACCTATATATGTGTAATGTCCTATTTTAAAGACTAAGTTAACTGAAACCCGGTTTTGGTAATGAAAATTTTGAGGCCCATCCACATATATAACGAACTCCAGATGTCTAAATGACCGATTTTTCCCCCCTGGTTTCTCAACCGCTTCTCATCATTCACAGATAATTCGTTTGTAATTTTTCTCAAGATATGCCAAATTGATTTTACTTTTGTTGAGTTGACCTTTGCCCTGACCAGAATAACTTTAAAATTAATTTTGGATTCAAATTACTGCGTGATGCATCGCCCAAAAGCCTTTGATCTCCTCTGTTGAAATTCGTTTTTATGTTGAAAGAATCTCGAATATTAATCCTGCTGTGGTCAATCTGAGTTGAGAATTTACTGACGCCCTTTGTGGAGTCTAGGTAACTGCCTCGAGACTACCGTATGGTGCCCGTTACTTCTGGTGGAATCTTACATTTATTCTCATTTTCACTGAGAAGTTTTCGTCGTTCTCATCACCCGCGTATATTTATCTATCGGCTATCGGAAGTAGGACACATTCTTACTAAATTTGTTTAAGGTTTAGCATAGCCTAATTTATTTAACAACTTTTCATATCTAGTATTCATTAATTTAGTTATTGAAGTCAATACGGCTGCGGAAATTCCTCATTTTTTACGAATATCATTCCATCACTTGCTTAATATTTAAAACGAACAAATCCTTTAAAAAAAAAAAACAGAATAAATTCTGAATGTGCTTTTCAAGAGCTCTTTTGATTGTCATTCATTCATTCATTTCTTGGGAGCTCATGGAAATCGTATACAAGAGAGGACCGGCCCAAAAAATTAATTTGACAGGAAGAGGATTTCGACATGGTTTTGATGAAGAGGAAGATCAGTGTTCAAGTGTCCCTTCCTCTCCACTACCAGTAGAAGATCTTGTCTATTTTCAAAGTCCCACTTCCTGCAGCTAGTATTGTATTGGCCCGACGAATCAATGACAATTGGAGAATCAGTGGGAAACGTATTCATATTGGCACTCTGAATGCTTCGCAATAATATCTCAAATGCAAGCAAAGGTTTTAATGTTAAAAATAGTTGGTCTGTTTTGTCATACCCTGTACATTTCCACAGCATTGATACCACCTGTTTCATTTGAACATGTGCAATTATTATTTGGGGTTTGAGGACAATTAAGGAAATGGTATGGAAGGCGATTTCGCCGACGAAGAGAATAACGATTTCCAGGAGCCCTTCTTGATTCCATTTCTTTATCGATCAAGCTTAGCACCTTATGAGATTCCGACGAGAAGTAAAATATCGAAAGAGGACCGCATGGAGTGTAAATATGTCGATAAAGAAAATATGCGGAAGACAACAGGTCGAAATTAAAACGCTCGAAGGAACCTTCATCTCTACTGAGGCAAAGAAAATTTCCGATCATTTATCTCCTAGCTGGAGTGCCAGAGTTCATCAACTAATGAGATCTTTAATACGGTTTCAGTCCATGAATGCGATAAAAAAAGCAAAAACTCAGCAAGTGATGGTTACGACTTTTGGATGGCGGATAGGTGAGCGATTGGCAAAGTGATTGAAGTTTAGTTTCAGTTGCGCATCATGACGGGGAATAGTGCATTGACGATTCTTGGATGAGTCATATACTTCCCTTTCTAATTTTCCAGATAAATCAAGGCCGGGACGTTCTCCGATACTTGAACGTAGACCAAAAGACAAAATGCACAGACTGAAATGACAGCGAGTGCTTCTTTCTGTAGTGGTTTTCTCCCTTGCGAATTATTCGTTTTGTTAGCGTGCGGCTGACCTCAGAGGGGTTAGAATCATCTTACCGTGATCGTCGCAAACTGGGATGTCACAGAATTCCCACTCGATTTTAGAGTCGGAGATGAAACACCAGGGTCTTTCCTTCAAAGTGGGATTCCTGCAATAGTTTTCATGGGAGCCCGGGTCCTCATTGAAGAAATGCTCCTCGTAAAGAAGCGTGGCCACGAAGTCTTTCGGTTTTCCGTAGGGCTTGGAATCCCATCTGAGGCATTTCTTCCCCGTCACAGTCTCGTTTCGTCTTCCCACGTACTCCTTGCCTCTCTCCGTTTTCCGGCACTCAGGATAAACTGACAAGAATCTAACAAGTTAATTTTTGGTCTTTTTGTTTCTGTATTTTTTGTCATCCCGTAATTCGAATTAATAATCTCAATATTAGGCATGTTGATGCGTCTTGTTGAACTCACCTCGTGATAATTGACAATCTATATTATCTAAATCAATGAAAACTTTTTGAAAAGCAAATGTCAAGCCTATTCTTATAAAACATTGTTCTTCATAAGCCTGGGGACATATTTTAAGGAATTTAACGCTGATGATTCCCATTGCATTCATTATGTCATGAACTCAGAAAATTGTCATATGTGGAAAATAAGTTAGTCAATCAGCTGTCATTAACTGGGAAAAAGTGTTCCGTAGGCTGAAGTCCGGACAATTCCTCTGTAAATTCTTCTAGACCCGTATCATCTTCTCTCGAATGAGGCGGAATGTGAAGTAAGCCTCCGAGGCATGAGCCTCCGTCCTGCGTCAGCGCGGCCTTTCCTTGGGCAGAGCTGATCCACCGGATCTTCATGTATCCCGTGTAATTATACCTGACATAGCATTTAGCTCCATCTATGGGGGGATGGGTGAAAATCTTTCGGAACACACTATTTGTGCACCTACTTCGAACTCAGGTGCGGAATAGAGCATACATAAATGGGAGTTCTTTCCATTTGTCCACAAATGTAAACATTATTTGGACTGGGTAGACCAGTCTAAAAAAATTCTTCTTATAACCTTCATGAAGAGCCAGGGCGAAAAAATAGCCAAATTGCTATTAGATTGGTTTTTGGATATGATGAAGTTAATGTTGTGATGGAGTTTAGAGTTGATTTAGATTTAGGTTAGGTTCAACAAAGGCGAGGATTAGGCATCAGATCACTTATCCAATCAACACCTTCATTCATTCTCAACCCCTACCACGAGACCCACTGTTTTAAGACGAAGAGTGAAATGAAGAAGGTTGAAATGGACGCCCTGCTTAAAGGTTTCAGAGATTTCATACCCGGTTTTGAACATTTCACATTGCCAGAGCGGAAGGACGTGCACCAATGATCAGGGATTGAGGAGCAAGTGGCCTGGTGCTGCGACTTTCCATCCGTGAATCCCTCATCACAAGTGAAGACCACCTTTGCCCCAGTAGGTGCTGGGTATCGCCCGTCCCATATCTGGTATGACACCTTCGCATTCTCAAGCATTGGGTACTCCGTCAAGCAGAACTCTGCGAATCAACTTACGTTCATGAAGCAAAGAACTCACTTTTTAAGCTTAATGAGACGTCCTATTGTAGCGACTTTGAGTGTCGAATTCAACTTACCAAAGTCAGAGAGATACATAGGAATTATTATTGTGAGATCAGGTGAGCCCTACAAATGGCGACATCTAGCATGAAAGAAAGTGTAGACGTAAAATCTTAAAGGAGGTTCAAATACTGGAGAGGCATCAGTGCCAAAATATTTTGCAGTGTCAAGCCATATTTATGGAAAGGACTCCACAGTATCAGAAAATACACATCTGGATGGACTTCCATTTCAGAGCTCACGCACATCCCTTCGTTGCGCTCAATAAATTTTGAGAATATGCCTTGTCCCAGGAATGATACTCGAAGTCATCCATGGGGTGCCCGGCGGATGTCCAAGGGGATTTTAGAATATCATCGATGCCAGCTATTTGGGGTGTATGTTTCACTCTGACGCACCTGCCTGTTGTATCGATTAGGATGAGGCATCATGTTCACTTATTAACCTTACTTAGGATGTGCAAAGCTCCCCAACCTACGTAATTTGTTTGATGGAAACATCGAATAGAAATGAAGCATATGACGGAAGAGACATTGGTTGCGGCATGATGTACCTCCCATTTATCTATCTTTTATTACTTTCATTCGAAAAGGTCAAAAGTTGTGGTGGTGGTGGCTGTCACCCCAAAGCGCGGGCCTACGATGCAATGCCATTCTGGGTCATAGGCCAGGCCACCCACGGCCTAAAGCGCCAGGCCTACAAGACTATGCTTTTCCAGGTTATCTTCTTACTAGCGAGTTTGTTTGCCCTTCGGGCAAACAAACTCGCTATGGTCGCGCCTTCGGCGCTCTATTACCTTGGATAGTGATTAATTCATTCATTTTTTTGCGAAATATGAAACACGTATTCAAAGTACGTCCCCATTGAAATATGTGACATATAGGGACGAAAAACTTGATTTTCATGAAAATCATAACTTCGATTATTTCCAGTGCCTAACTTGAAATCTTTTCATGTGTCCCTTTTAGTAAGGGTGGTGAATACATCTTTAAATACTTACCTCCAATAATCTGCACTAAGGAGACATATATTTCAAAATTAGGATTTTTCCAGCTATCAAACAGGTACTTCTGAGCGAAGTTCAAATTTTGTCTCTGTTTCGTTGGATTAAAAAAAAATCAGCAAAATTGGACTGAAAAAAGTGCCCTAATTGGTTTCAACGAAAATTTTCTTTTCTTTTCAAATGATGACTCAGGGAACTCCATGCCACACAGTTTCAGTCTTAAACGTTTCTCCTTTTTCCTGGCGGAAAAAATGTGTTTGGAAATGCGACTCACCCAAAAGATGTGCTCTGAGGAGACGTATAAAAGAAGTTTAATTTTTCCTTAAATCAACATTATGTCAATGATGCATGCGCCAGCTACTTTTCTATGTCTGCCCAGTGAACTACATGCCCACAAAGTTTCAATATTATTCGTTTGCCCTTTTTGCTGGTGAGAAAAAAGGCTTGGAAAAGCTGACCCACCCAAAAGTTATGCCCGGAGGGGATGCCCCATGAAAACTGAATACTCTCTCAGCTCAGTAATATCTTGTCACTTATAAGTGTGCCAAGTTTCACATTTCCAGTTCTGTCCAATTCGTTACGACAATTTTTTTTTTAACATCGCCCCCCGAAAAAAATTCCCCCAGGGGATGTATCGAGACTTAAAATTTTTATTTAACTCTTTCTCTATGGTCTTTGTCTATTTATCTTTGGCGATGGTCGCGCCTTCGGCGCTCCATTACCGTGGATAGGGATTAATTCATTCATTTTTGCGAAATGGGAAACACATATTTAAAGTACGTCCCCATTGAAATACGTTACATATGGGGTCGAAAGTCTTGCTTTTTATCAAAATCATTACTTCTATGATTTCAGGTATGCTTAACTTGAAATCTTTTCGTGTACTTTTTTTTTTGTAAGGGAGGAGAATTCAATTTCTCATGAAAAAATACCATTACATTGTAAAGGTCAGTGAAAATTATTTTTCAATCACTGTATAAGTTGGATTTATGCAGTCCATGTCTGGTTAAGGGAAAACAAGAGAACATGACCCTGGTTTGTTCTATTTTTCTATCTGGTACTCGTGATGAGGGGCAGGCTGGTCTCCCCAACACCAATGGCTAAATTGGCTTTTTTTTAAACTAAAGGGTGCATTCTGTCTATCAGTATATAATTCCTGTTAAGTAGCCCATGGAAAGGGAAGAGGCACAGGGAAAAGAGTGAGCATGAGTATTTATCCAGTTAAGTGATGATCATAATTCAATTTTCATGAAATCAGGTGTAACTTTCGCTTTCAGTCCACGCATCCAGCTTCTGTCGGAGAAGTGGAGAAGCTGTGGAAAGATCGGAATTTTTGTCAGGAAAAGTAACTTGAAAAGTAACTTCTACTTGTAACTAGTTACTTTTGGTGAGAAGTAATTCTACTGGTAACTAATTACTTTTTGGATGAAATACTTGTAATTGGAACTAGTTACTTGTCACAAGTAACGCGCCCAACACTGGTTACACAGCAACGAGCTGCATATGAAAAAGTCACTATCGCCATTTTTTATTTGTTTTATAACATTGTTTCGTTTGTAATGTATGATATAGCTTCTTCATTCTGAATGCAACGAATTCCATCCTGTATTTATATCTCTATACTTGACGCACATTCAAACTTAGTTTCGTGGTCACTAGTTTCAGCCTTCAGGATCGTAAATGTTGAATTCATCCTCGTAACCTCTACCAGGCAGGCCTCAATATTGTCACGAAGCAGGAACCACAGCACGAGATGAGTGACGTAGCCGCCGCCACATGTTCAGACGAGCAGCTCTCTGTGGGTCGCTCTACTAGGAGGCTAAGACACGGTCATACTCGGTCAGGCGTCACTCGTAACTTTCGACCCTTGACCCTGACCTATAAGTAGTTTGCAACCCTACTCTCCCGATTCCAATTCCTTTCCTTTCTTGTCCAAACCCTCGTCCGCCAAGGTGCAATAGGGAACACAATCCTAAGTTCATCGATTACCCGAGTCCCTTCGCATAAATTAAATAAAATGGAGGACTGGGCCCTGGGACGAAGCGCACATATGGAGTGAGGGTACCCCTCTTCGTGTCGTTAGGGGAAGAAAGAATGAGCTAAGGAAGTGATTATGGTTTCAATCCTGAATACTTTTGCCTGCGGGCTAAAGGCAACTTTGTCCTCTACTCGGGATTACACATTCCCGTGGCCTGTTCCTCTTTCATTCCTGGATTAGGTATTCTCGGGTCTCTGCATCCCCGTATCTGACATTTCCGCGCTCCCTCCTCCAATCCTGATTTCCATGACTGAGCCTTTAAATGTATCATCTACGCTGTCTCGGGTATGATCCTGGAAAAACACATAGTCCTTTGCTTCCCCAATCCTGGTTGCAGTCTGAAGTCGTGGACCATCAGCACAGAGAGATCCAGTGACGCCAGGACCAGCTTCCATCCCCGTTGTGTATTATAGAGTTGTACAAAGAGAGAGAAACGGTTCCTCGAGTCAGGTAATGATGTAGACTTCTTTGTTTGTCCTCGGTGCAGTTAATGTTTCTATTTCAACTGCTGAGAGTCCTTTATCATGTTTCAAGGTACTCAGCATGTTCCAGCACGTTTCACACGTTCCTGGACAATCTGGAGTTGTTTTTCAGAAGTGGCCATATTCCCCCAACTATAGTGTTAATATGGCCTCTTGAGACCTACTCAAAAAAGACCCAAAGACGCCATAACCATGGTTTTTTTGCATACGCCTTGCTGGCATTTAGCAAAGGAGATATCAAGCAATATTTTAGAAACATTGTAAAAATCAAATTCAACCTTGATGGACCATGATGACCAGGTTTCATTTTGTAAGGCCATCTTCCCCCTAATGCCTGGCCATATTCCCCCAACAATAGGGGTCATAATTCTCTTGGGACCCATACCCCAGGTCCCAAATACTCTTTTACCATTTACTTTTCTGCACGGATCTTGTTGGGAATAAATAAAGGAGACATCAAACAATATTTTCTGAATATTGGCAAATTTTAATTTCACCTAGACGTGACGCTATAACCTGATTTCATTTTTGGTGTCCATATTCCCCCAAGTTACCCTATACAAAAATCGCCACCAGCACAACCACCTCCGTCCATGACTAAAAAATTCTCCACTAGAGATAAAAAGCTAAAAACAAGTTCATATGTCGAAGGTATCGAACTAAACCTTGTAAATCCATCAAGCACACGAATCATACTATATACAAAAATCGCCACCTGCACAACCAACTCCGTCCATGACTAAAAAATTATCTACTAGAGATAAAAAGCCTAAACCAAGTTCATATGTCGAAGATTTCGAATTGAAACTGGAAAATACGGATGTCACACCCAACAGTCTTTCTTCAAAAATCGCCACCTGCACCACCTGCAACATCTGAGAATGGAAAATTACCTAAGAGTTAAGAAGCTAAAACCAAGTTCATATGTCGAAGGTATCGAACTAAACCTTGTAAATCCATCAAGCACACTAATCACACTGAATACAAACATCGACACGTGCAGCAACTTCTACGTCTGTGACTAAAAATTCTCTAGTAGAGATTAGAAGATAAAACCCAGTTCACATGGCGAAGATATGGAACTGAAGCTATAAAATACGATTTCCACAACCTTCAGACTGTATGCAGCAATCGCCACATGCACAACCTTGCAACGTTAGAGAATAAAAAATTCTCTTGTAGAGATGAAAAGCTAAAACCCAACGACCGAGATCAGATTCCAACGACCGAGAATGAAACATTTTCCAGAAGATATCGAACTGATCCAAGAAAATACGATTTCCACAACCTTCAGTCTATATTTCCAACTAAAGATAAAAAGCTAAAACTAAGTTCATATGTCGGAGGTATCGAACTGAACCTTGTAAATCCATCAAGCACAATAATCAGACTATATACAAAATCGCCACCAGCACAACCACCTCCGTCCATGACTAAAAAATTCTCTACTAGAGATGAAAAGCTAAAACCCAGTTCATATGACGAAGGTATCGAACTGAAGCTTTTAAATCCATCATTCATACCAATCAGACTATAAACAAAAATCGCCACCTGCACAAAATACGATTTCCACATCCTTCATTCTATATTCGGAAATCGCCACCTGCACCACCTTCCAACGTCTGAGAATAAAAAATTCCCTAATAGAGATAAAAACCCAAAACCCACTTCACATGTCGAAGGTATCAAACTGAAGCTTGAAAATGCATGAAGCACACCAATCAGAAAGTATACAAAAATGGCCACCTGCACAAGCACCTCCGCCCGGGACTGAAAAAATTCTCTAGTACAGATAAAAAACTAAAACCCAGTTCATATGTCGAAGATTTCGAACTGAAACTGGAAAATCCGGATGTCACACCCATCAGTCTTTATTCAAAAATCGCCATCTACACCACCTGGAACGTCTGCCAATGGAAAATTACCTAACAGAATTAAAAAGCTAAAACCAAGTTCATATCTCGAAGATATCGAACTGAAGCTTGTAAATCCATCAAGCACAATAATCAGACTATAAAATCAGAAAATAAAAATCGCCACCTGCACAACCACCTACGTCCGCGACGGAAAAATGGTCTACACGAAAAATGATTTCCACATCCTTCAGTCTTTATTCAGAAATCGACATCTGCACCACCTGCAACGTCCGAGAATGAAACATTTTCTACTAGAGATAAAAATAGCTAAAACCCAGTTCATATGGAGAAAATATCGAACTAAAGCATGAAAATACGATTTCCACAACCTTCAGACTGTATGCAGCAATCGCCACATGCAGCTCCTTGCAACGTTTGAGAATAAAAAATTATCTAGTAGAGATGAAAAGGTAAAACCCAGTTCACATGTCGAAGATATCGAACTGAGGCTTCTAAATCCATGAAGCACACTAATCGGACTGTATACAAATATCGCCACCTGCACCACCTTCCAAAATTTCACTAATAGAGATAAAAAGCTAAAAACAAGATTATATGGCGAAAACGTCGATCTGAAGCTTGTAAATCCATCAAGCACACGAATCAGACTATAAAAAAATGGCCACCTGCACCACCTTCTCGGTCCGTAGCTAAAAAATTATCTATTAAAGATAAAAAGCCAAAAGCCAGTTCATGTGTCGAAGATACCAAATTGAAACTGGAAAATACGGATTTCACATAGATCAGTTTTTATTCAGAAATCGCCATCTGCACCTCCTGGAACGGTCGAGAATAGAAAATTACCTAACAGAGTTAAAAAGCTAAGATCTAGTTCTTATGTCGAAGATATCGAACTGAAGCTTGTAAATCCATCAAGCATACCAATCAGACTATATACAAAAATCGCCACCTGAACCACCTTCCAAAAATTCCCTAATAGAGATAAAAAGCTAAAACCCAGTTCATGAGGCGAAGATATCGAACTGAAGCTTCTAAATCCATCAAGCACAGCAATACAAAAATAGCCACATACAAAACCCCCTCTGTACATGACTAAAATATTCTCTATTAGAGATAAAAAGCCAAAACCCAGTTCATGTGTCGAAGATATCGAATTGAAACTGGAAAATACGGATTTCATACCCATCAGTCTTTATTCAGAAATCGCCATCTGCACCTCCGGCGAGGTTGGAGAAGGGAAAATTACCTAACAGTTTAAAAGCTAAGACCTAGTTCATATGTCGAAGATATGGAATTGAAGCTTGTAAATCCATCAAGCACAATAATCAGACTATATACAAAAATCGCCACCTGCACAACCACCTCCGTACATGACTAAAATATTCTTTATTGGAGATAAAAAGCCAAAACCCAGTTCATATGGCGAAGATATCGAACTGAAGCTAGAAAATAAGATTTCCAACACCTTCAGAGGCAGCAATCGCCACATGCACCATCTTGCAACGTCTGAGAATAAAAAATTTAGCTTTTTATCTCTAGTAGGAAATTTTTTATATGGCGAGGACAACAACTGTCTGTCTAAAAAATTCTCTACTTGAGATAAAAAGCTAAAACCCAGTTCATATGTCGAAGATATCGAACTGATGCTAGAAAATATGATTTCCACTGCCTTCAGATTGTATGCAGAAATCGCCACCTGGACCACCTGCAACGTCCGACAATTCCCTTCGCGTACCTTTTGGCCAATCATTGGTTTATTCGGTCTCTCATGGACCTTTTAAGAGAGGAAATTTGACTTTAGACCGATTCGAAGCCTGTTTCGCGTTTCACAAGCCATTTCAGTGGGACGTGAAACGTTAGGCCTATTTGGAGTTCCCGAAACCGTCTGGAACGGGTCAGAGGAGAGGGAATACCAGGAAATTTTCACCCGGGGGGGGGCCTAGGTCGTCGGTTCGACCCTGGATGATGGTTGTCAAATGCGGCACATCTTCGAGGCGTCTCTGAGTATTCTCATATGCCAATCCTCATACGAGGAGTGCCGGATGTAAATTCCGAAAACATAATTCCTTTACTCAGAACAACCGAAACATAATTTCCACGGTCGAAATTATCATATCAAGTTTGGAGTCGGATGGAACGCGGATGTCAGGAATGAAATCAGAATTGTAAACGAACTCATCGAGACGTCATTTATTTATTCATACTCATAATTGATAAATTAGTTCATAAAAAATAGTACTTCCCCCCACTGAAAGCTTTTTGTTCCTTGATCGAAATTGAGTGACACCACCATAAATCCTGCAAATTGTCGGAAAGGCCTATTCCTCTCCCTCGATTTCGATGCGCACGAAGATTCGTGCAGTATTTCCGACGGAGGAAGAGTGAGCTCTCGGAAAAAGAAGTCTTCCCCATCTGTCGCTTCGAGACTTCCGATTTCCCCTCGCCCTTCCTCCATCTCGTTGCGGAAGAGGAGGGTTCCAATTACTGCTTTCAAGGCCAAGAAAATCCTATCAATAGAGACACCTGTTCCCCCCTCCCCCCCACCACGGGGTCAATGGGGACACCACATGTTCTCGAAATGGCCAATTAAGAAAAAAACACATTAATTGCATTCGTTAATTGCATCCCTACAACCGGCATTCCCATACTCTCTGCAACGTGCTGGTCACGTGATGGAGCGCGTGAACATCCTCGGAATCGTCCATCTGGCGGAGTGATCGGGAAGCATTTCAATGCATCCGTCATGCAACGACAGCGTGTTTCAACTTAGTTAGGAAGTTTCAACTTAGCAAGGAAAATATGATGTAACTGGCATCCGATGAAACTCAAAAATGAATCCCCCATGCTCTATGCATCAGTGCATCACCTTCCTCAGTGAAACGGAGTGCATCTAACTCTCATTTCGAATCATATCAGGAATGGTGCGATAGAGCTTGCGCATCCGACCGAATTAAAGGACTCATGACCTTGTTCTATGCCGTATATCGCTCTCAGTTCGATGCCCCCATTTGGCCGATGCGCCGAATGTTATCAAAGTCACGGCCGGTGCCAGCGCCCATCAACACCTACAGTATAAGGGGTGAGTCGAAAGTCCTGCCCACTTTTTAGAACGTCGGCAACTTCTCGATGCCAAACTGAATTGAGGTCCAGTTTACACCATTCGGAAGGCAAAAATATCCTCTATCAAAATAAACGTTTTCGCATTTCGCCTTTTCTTTTTTTTCTGAGCGGTAAATGAAATTCCCTTTTTGGGTCTTCTTTTAATATGCGCCATCCTGGAAACGAGCTTTTGAGCTGGGTCAATTTCCCTCCGATTCGAATAAACTTGAGGGACTGAGGAACGACCGACCATCCTTAAGAGGGAAACAGATGTTTCGCTTTGCTACGAATCGGGGCCGGTCGATCCTCCGTGTCAATCATAATAATCAATAATATTGACTCAAAGTGAACAATAACAAATCCCAATTTGTTGATCCACGAATGAATCGCTCTGAAGAAAACATGGAATCGTTCAACTGTCAACGATCATCTAGAACGTCGTCAGAAGTGACCGCGATTTCTCAGCATCGGTCGAATGAACTTTGCTGATCTCAAGCTCATAACTTGGAAGCGATGTTCGTGTTTGAAATGAAGATATAATAGAGTTTTCTTGCCTTGCGTGTGATGTAAGCCGCGTTGCATTCCGGACTCTCAGTCATGGGTTATTAAAGGTCAACATGTGAGCAGGACTTTTAACTCGCCCTGTAGAGAACAAGCAAAGAAGCATGATATTAATTATATATATTCAAATTGGCTTATTAGGAAACCACGTGCAATTTCTTAAAACAGGTATTTCCATATCGGCGTATTTAAGGATGCTTCGAAAAACTCTAGTATCGGCCTGAAATAAAAATAGTGCAACAATACAGCCGGGGGGAATAGGGGGCGGCAGGGAGTGGGGGGCTATTTGGATTAAGTCGTTATTAAACTGTGACCGGACGGAGGCTTCAATTCCGTCATTTCTTGCCTCGCGGACCGCAATCCGTATTCCATAATCACATACTCCTGATTGGGGATGGGACTTCGAATCGATGCTGGGAAATCCATCTTGCAAAACCGTCAGACAGAATACCTAATATGCCATATGATATACCCCACCTATTACATACGAGACTGAAAATTTCTCTACTGGAGATGAAACATTAAATCAAGTTCATTTAGTGAGGACATCGAATCGCAGCTAGAAAAGGCTACTTGCAGACCCGTTAGAGAGAATACAGAAAAAGTAACCTAAAGAGTAACCATTAAAAGAGTCGAGCAAAAGTTCCCATAGACTTTGAAAATCTAATTTTTTTCAATGATGAACGGATTTTTGGCGATTCTGATGAGTTCTTATTTAATTCCACGGAAATTTTTAATACAAAATGTTTTCATTATAGTAAATTTCATTCTTTATTTGAATATTTTTCTCTGGAGCTATGACGCTTAAAAAGAATCAAAGCGTACGGATACTTTTGCACAACCCTGTATTTACAAGACTGAAAATTTTGCTACTAATATTAATCAGCGTAAACCAAGTTCATACATCTCGTACCTGACATTCAAGCCAGAAAAAAATTTTTCAAACGCAAGTCAACGACATTGAAAATCACGACCAACCCACCTGATATTTACAAGACGGAGAATTTTACAACAAGATATAAACTGTTAAAACCAAGATAATATAGGGAGGACATCGAACAGAAGCTTGAAAATCCATCTTGCACAACAATTATACTCTATACAAAAATCGCAACCTGCCCCACCTGCTATGAACATGACTGAAAATTATACTGCAAATCGTGAAAGGCTAAAACCTAGATCATGAAGAATAGAATTCTTATTGAAGCATAAAATAATTATATTACAAACACATCGAACATAAAAGAAAAAAACGCCACCTACATAACCTCCTAAGTGGAAGACTGAAAATATGCCTACGAAATACAAACTGCAAAAACCAAGATCATATGGACAAAAAAACATCAAAATGAAGCAACAAAATGCAAATAGCAAACCAATCACAATGAAAGCAAAAATCGCCAATTGAACAACCTGAAACGGAGGAGATAAAAAAAACATTACAGCTCGCAATGAAAAGCTAATGCCTTGATCATAGTGATTCGAATTCGTATTGAGGCATGAAAAATTAATCTTCGAGCACATCAGATTCTATTTAAAAAATCGCCACCAGAACCATCCGTACGAGAATGAAAATTTTTCTACTAGAGATAAAAAGGCAAAACAACATTCAAATGGAGAAGAAATCTAACTAATGCTACAAAATCCATCTTCCATTACCGTCAAACTGAAAAAGGAGAAAGCCACCTGCTCTAACAGCTATATATAAGACTTAAAATATTTCTACAAGAGAAAAGCTAAAACCAAGTTCAAGAACACCAATCAGACTGCATAAAAAATCGCCACCTGCATCACCTCCTCCGAGCAAAAGTGAACATTTTTCCACTAGACATAAAAAACTGCAACCAAGTTCATATGTCTAAGATATCAAACTGAAGCAAGAAAAATACGATGTCCGAAGGCTTAAACTGCATGCAAAAATCGCCAACGGCAAAAAGTCATCCGTAAATTTTTCTACCCAAGATAAAAAACACAAACCGAGTTTGTGTTTTATAAAAACACATACCAAGTATCGACGACGTCGAACTGAAGCTTGAAAATACATCAAGCACACAAATCATACTAAACACAAAAATCGCCACCTGCACCACCTGCAACGTCCAAGAATGAAAAATTTTCTACTAGAGTTAAAAAGCTAAAACTCAGTTCACATGTCGAAGATATCGAACTGAGGCTTCCAAGACCATCAAGCACACTAATCGGACTCTATACAAAAATCGCCACCTGCACAAAATACGATTTCCACATCCTTCATTCTATATTCGGAAATCGCACCCTGCACCAACTTCCTAAAATTCCCAAATAGAGATAAAAAGCTGAAACCCAGTTCATGAGGCGAAGATATCGAACTGAAGCTTCTACATCCATCAAGCACACGAATTGCCACCTGCACCACCTTCTCCGTCCGTAACTAAAAAATTCTCTACGAGAGATGAAAAGCTAAAACCCAATTCATATTGCGAAGATATCGAACTGAAGCATGTAAATCCATCAAGCACACCAATACAAAAATCGCCACCTACAAAACCACCTCCGTACATGACTAAAAAATTCTCTATTAGAGATAAAAAGCCAAAACCCAGTTCATATGGGGAAGATATCGAACTGAAGCTAGAAAAAACGAATTCCACAGCCTTCAGACAGTATGCAGCAATCGTCATCTGCACCACTTTCCAAAAATTCACTAATAAGATATAAAGCTAAAAAAAAAGTTTATATGGCGAAGACGTCGATCTGAAGAATGAAAATACATCAAGCACACCAATCAGAATAATGAGAAAAATCGTCACCTGCGCCACCTGCAACGTCCGAGAATGAAACATTTTCCTACTGGAGATAAAAAGCCAAAACCCAGTTCATATGTCGAAGATATCGAACTGAAGCTTGTAAATCCATCAAGCACAATAATCAGACAATAGGGTAACTTGGGGGAATATGGCCATTGGGGTAATATGGCCCTTCACAAGGAATCCCCTTATAGACTGAATAATTAGTTTCGGCGAATTTAATAAATAGTTCTATCGAAGAGTACATGCAATTGGCGATATGTATAGACCTGTTCGTCAATCCAGTTCCCACAGAAATTCGGGATACATCGAATGTCTTAAAAGTCATATGCATACGATTCTTTGACTCATGACCGTGGAGATAATATGAGCCTTGAGCAACATAAGCGTATATTTCCTAATAGCAGCATGGATACAGAAATCACTACTTCTAAGTTCTTCTATGGTCTCTCCAGAATGCTTGTGCAAAGTGCTAGCCCCTCCACTTGCGGTTTGTAGGCAGTGTTGTCAATTTTGTAATGCAAGTCAATATGGGGTAATATGGACACATCCTTCATTTCATGTTAGCACCGCACAGATCTATTGAAACTGTCTGCTTCCTTTCGTGTGGGATCTCAGACTGCAAAAGATCATCCATGCAATATTTTAGAAACATTGTAAAAGTCAAATTCAACCTTGATGGACCATGATGACCAGGTTTCATTTTGTAGGGCCATGTTCCCCCTGATGCCTGGCCATATTCCCCGAACAATAGGGGTAATATGGGCTCTTGGGACCCATGCGAAGAAGTCCCAAATACTCTTTTCCCATTTACTTTTCTGCACGGATCTTGTTGGGAATAAATATAGGAGACATCAAACAATATTTTCTGAATATTGGCAAAGTTTAATTTCACCTATACGTGACGCTATAACCTGATTTCATTTTTCGTGTCCATATTCCCCAAGTTACCCTATACAAAAATCGCCACGAGCACAACCACCTCCGTCCATGACTAAAAAATTCTCTACTAGAGATAAAAACACAAAACCCAGTTCATATGTCGTAGATATCGAACTGAAGCTTGTCAATCCATCAATCATACCAATCAGACTATACACAAAAATCGCCACCTGCAAAAAATACGATTTCCACATGCTTCAGTCTTTATTCAGAAATCGCCATCTGCACCACCTGCAACGTCCGAGAATGAAACATTTTCTACTAGAGATAAAAAAAGAAAGCTAAAACCCAGTTCATATGGAGAAAATATCGAACAGACTGTATGGAGCAATCGCCACATGCACCACCTTGCAACGTCTGAGAATAAAAAATTCCCTAATAGAGTTAAAAATCTAAAACCCAGTTCACATGTCGAAGGTATCGAACTGAAGCTTGAAAATGCATGAAGCACACGAATCAAAACGTATACAAAAATCGCCACCTGGACTACCTGCAACGTCCGAGAATGAAACATTTTTTACTAGAGGTAAAAAAAAACTAAAACCCAGTTCATATGTCGAAGATATCGAATTGAAGCTGGTAAATCCATCAATCATACCAATCAGACTATATACAAAAATCGCCACTTGCAAAACCACCTCCGCCCAAGACTTAAAAAATTCTCTAGTAGAGATAAAAAGCCAAAACACCCAGTTCATGTGTCGAAGATATCGAATTGAAACTGGAAAATACGATTTCCACATCCTTCAGTCTTTATTCAGAAATCGCCATCTGGACCACCTGCAACGTCCGAGAATGAAACATTTTCTACTAGAGATAAAAAAAAAGCTAAAACCCAGTTCATATGGAGAAAATATCGAACTAAAGCTAGAAAATACGATTTCCACAACCTTCAGACTGTATGCAGCAATCGCCACATGCACCACCTTGCAACGTCTGAAAAAAAAACGTATTTTTTTTTCATTCTATATTCGGAAATCGCCACCTACACCACCTTCCAAAAATTCCGTAATAGAGATAAAAAGCTAAAACCCAGTTCATAAGGGGAAGATATCGAACTGAAGCTTCTTAGTCCATCAAGCACACCAATACAGAAAAACGCCACCTACAAAACCACCACCGTAAATGACTAAAATATTCTCTATTAGAGATAAAAAGCCAAAACCCAGTTCACATGTCGAAGATATCGAACTGAGGCTTCTAAATCCATCAAGCACACTAATCGGACTGTATACAAATATCGCCACCTGCACCACCTTCCAAAATTTCACTAATAGAGATAAAAAGCCAAAACCCAGTTCATGTGTCGAAAATATCGAACTGAAGCTTGTAAATCCATCAAGCACACCAATCAGACTGTATACAAAAATCGCCACCTGCACCACCTTCTCCGTCCGAGACTAAAAAATTCTCCACTGGAGATGAAAAGTCAAAACCCAGTTCATGTCAAAGATATCGAACTGAAAATACAATTTCCACAGCCTTCAGACTGTATCCAGCAATCGTCACATGCACCAGTTGCAACGTCTGAGATATCGAACTGAAGCTTGTAAATCCATTATCGTACCAATCAGACAATAAACAAAAATCGCCACCTGCACAACCACCTACGTCCGCGGCGAAAAAATTCTCTACTAGAGATGAAAAGACAAAACCCAGTTCACATGTCGAAGATACCGAACTGAGGCTTCTAAATCCATCAAGCACACTAATCGGACTGTATACAAATATAGCCACCAGAACAAAATACGATTTCCACATCCTTCATTCTATATTCGGAAATCGCCACCTACACCACCTTCCAAAAATTCCCTAATAGAGATAAAAAGCTAAAACCCAGTTCATAAGGCGAAGATATCGAACTGAAGCTTCTAAGTCCATCAAGCACACCAATACAGAAAAACGCCACCTACAAAACCACCACCGTAAATGACTAAAATATTCTCTATTAGAGATAAAAAGCCAAAACCCAGTTCATGTGTCGAAAATATCGAACTGAAGCTTGTAAATCCATCAAGCACACCAATCAGACTATATACAAAAATCGCCACTTGCAAAACCACCTCCGCCCGCGACTTAAAAAATTCTCTAGTAGAGATAAAAAGCCAAAAAACCCAGTTCATGTGTCGAAGATATCGAATTGAAACTGGAAAATACGATTTCCACATCCTTCATTCTATATTCGGAAATCGCAACCTGCAACACCTTCCAAAAATTCCCTAATAGAGATAAACAGCTAAAACCCAGTTCATAAGGCGATGATATCGAACTGGAGCTTCTAAATCCATCAAACAAACGAATCAGACTTCATACAAAAATCGCCACCTGCACAACCACCTCCGTACATGACTAAACAATTCCCTAATAGAGATAAAAACCCAAAACCCACTTCAAATGTGGAAGGTATCGAACTAAAGCTTGAAAAAGCATGAAGCACACCAATCAGAATATATACAAAAATCGCCACCTGCACAACGACCTCCGTCCACGAATAAAAAATTCTCTATTAGAGATAAAAAGCCAAAACCCAGTTCATGTGTCGAAGATATCGAAATGAAAATGGAAAATACGATTTCCACTTCCTTCAGTCTTTATTCAGAAATCGCCATCTGCACCAACTGCAACATCCGTGACTAAAAAATTCTCTAATAGAGATAAAAAAGGGAAAACCCAGTTCATATATCGACGATATCGAACTGAAGCTTCAAAATACATGAAGCACACGAATCAGACCGTATAAAAAAATCGCCACCTACACCACCTGCTGAAGATAAAAAGCTAAAACCTAGTTCATATGTCGAAGGTATCGAACTGAAGCTATCAATCAAGCATACCAATCAGACTATATACAAATATCACCATCTGCACAAAATACGATTTCCACATCCTTCAGGCTTTATTCAGAAATCGCCATCTGCACCACCTGCAACGTCCGAGAATGGAAAATAACCTGACAGAGTTAAAAAGCCAAAACCCAGTTCATGTGTCGAAGATATCGAATTGAAACTGGAAAATACGGATTTCACACCCATCAGTCTTTATTCAGAAATCGGCATCTGCACCTCCGGCAAGGTTCGAGGCGTCATCCAGTTAATTCAGTGATGTCTGGATAAGATATCTCCATATCCCAACGCATCCATCGATCACTGTTAACTGCTTCATTCTCGGCTCATCTCATGAACTCAGCGCACAAATACCCAATAAAAAAATAAATATATTATCGTATTTTTAAAAAACGAAATTGAGGCATTGATACCAAGATCTGGAAGGTCTTGAATCTGGCATAATATCGGCACGATATCCGGTAACATTGGGAGACGGGACCGGAGCCAGCACTCAAGCTTAAATGAACGACAGTCAAGATCAAGTCAACGACAGACTTTTCATTGTGGAATGGTGCATTGTAAACAACAAAAAGGCCACTTTTCGTCAAGTAAGGGTCAATATCTTTCTCATGGTTATTCTCTTTCCTCCGAAAATCTCTCAGGAGTGGCATGACATGAAAGATGTCATGACATGAAAGAACGTGACATGAAAGATGTCATGACATGGAAGAACGTGACATGAAAGAACGTGACATGAAAGTTGTCACGGTCTCCCTATAAGGAACTTCGAAGCTAATCATTATGAACCCAGTTTCAAGAATCGCTGCAAGGAAGCCTAAAACTTCTTATTTGAAAGACTGGAATTTTTCTTTCTTCAGACTAATGACCTGCAAAAAGTGCCACCCCTCCGTCGATTTTAGGATCGCACCAGTGCTCCGAAGAGCGAAGTTCCTTTTCTTCAACACTTCAGTCCTACGTGAAAACCAATGTCCTGCCCCTCCCCCCATTTTTTGGCCTTTTATATGCACTATCACCAAATATCTCGACATCCATTTCCGTTATTGGTCTTTATATTTTTTCCATTATAGGTCGTTATACGCAGCCAAGGCCTTCTAGTGCAAGGTCTCCTTAGAATTTTGTTTGAGCCCTTGGTAAGTAATACACTGGAAGCACAAGTAATTAAATACCAGTTCTAATTCATATTTTTCCAACAATAGAAATAATTTCCAGTGCAACAAATTCAATCATATTCTTTTTTATGAGGCAAGGGAAAGTACTTATTGGTCGTCCCTCTTTCTTGACCGCGGTCACTTACACATTAAAGGTGACCCCGGTCATTTTTACAGCGTAGAAGCGTGGAAGCTAAGATCCGCGATGAAACCTCGGCACGGCCAGTCAGCATGACAGCTCGTTTGCCTGGATGGAGAGGAGGGAGACGAACGCGCTTCGTGTCTCTTTATCGGAGCAGAAAGCACGGCGAATCCGTATGCAAAACGCGCCTACCCATATGGTTCTCCGATTCCTCGCTCGAGCGACCGCGAACGGTCACGTGACCGGCCGACGAGGTGGAACGACGAGACGGCGTCCGAACGACGCTCACTTCGAGAATCAAGAGAGAACTTCGAGATCGGAATCCGTCCATCTCCTTTCGCAGTCATTCGTCTACACTAGAGGCACGTTCACGTACCAATGCTACGTCCGCGATCACTTCCTCGACTCTCTCGCCGATTACGAATCCATCATTTCCAGATCCAGAGCCTGCCTCTCTAGACTGCGTAATAGCCTAGCAGCAAACATTTTCCACATCCTGTCACGCGCGGGTAACGCCCATCCGGTCACTTTTTGGGCCGAGCAATCGTGAAGCAACAGAAGCAACGCCTACGGCCAAGACTGAAAATTACTCTTCTAGAAATAAATAGCTAAAACCATTTTCATATCGCGCAGACATCGAACTGAAGCTTGGACATCCATCAAGCACAACAATCTGACTGTATACAAAAATCTCCAACAACACCACCGCCTTCGGACCAGACTGAAATTTTTCTACTATAGATAAACAGCTAAAACAACGTTCATATGGCAAATACATCGTACAGGAGCTAGAAAATACCATTTCTACAACCATCGGAATGGATATAGAATACGCCACCTGCACAACCGGCTACGAAGGCGGAAAATTTTTCTACTAGAGATAAAAATCAAAATCCATGTTCATGTGATGAAAACATCAATTTCAAGCTAGAAAATACAAATTGCACAGCCATCGGAATGAATCGATTAAACCTGCACCACCTGCTACGAAGAAGACTGAACTATTTTCTGCTAGAGATAAAAAGCTGAAACCAAGTTCATATTGCGCAGACATCGAATTGAAACTTAAAAATCTATTAATCACAATAATCAGACTGTATGCAAAAATCGCCAACACCACTTCCTCCGGACCAGACTAAAAATCTTTCTACTATAAACAGCTAAATCCACGTACATTTTGCGTAGACATCGAACTGAAGCTTGGAAATTCATCAAGCATACCAATCAGACTATATACAAAAATCGCCACCAGCACAAAATACGATTTCCACATCCTTCATTCTATATTCGGAAATCTCCACCTACACCACCTTCCAAAAATTCCCTAATAGAGATAAAAAGCTAAAACCCAGTTCATGTGTCGAAAATATCGAACTGAAGCTTGTAAATCCATCAAGCACACCAATCAGACTGTATACAAAAATCGCCACCTGCACCACCTTCTCCGTCCGTGACTAAAAAATTCTCCACTAGAGATAAAAAGCCAAAACCCAGTTCATATGTCAAAGATATCGAACTGAAAATACAATTTCCAAAGATATCAAAGATATCGAACTGAAGCTAGAAAATACGATTTCCACAACCTTCAGACTGTATGCAGCAATCGCCACATGCACCACTTTGCAACGTCTGAGAATAAAAAATTCCCTAATAGAGTTAAAAATCTAAAACCCAGTTCACATGTCGAAGGTATCGAACTGAAGCTTGTAAATCCATCAAGCAAACGAATCAGACTGTATACAAAACTCGCCACCTACAAAACCACCTCCGTACATGACTAAAAAATTCTCTATTAGAGATAAAAAGCCAAAACCCAGTTCATATGGGGAAGATATCGAACTGAAGCTAGAAAAAACGAATTCCACAGCCTTCAGACAGTATGCAGCAATCGTCATCTGCACCACTTTCCAAAAATTCACTAATAGAGATAAAAAGCTAAAAGCAAGTTTATATGGCGAAGACGTCGATCTGAAGAATGAAAATACATCAAGCACACCAATCAGACTAATGAGAAAAATCGTCACCTGCGCCACCTGCAACGTCCGAGAATGAAACATTTTCCTACTGGAGATAAAAAGCCAAAACCCAGTTCATATGTCGAAGATATCGAACTGAAGCTTGTAAATCCATCAAGCA
>CAJPEV010002598.1:0-41947 GCA_905338385.1 Darwinula stevensoni
GAATGAATACTATGAAGATATGATTATGGCTTGCGCCTTCTGGGGTATAGAACTCTTATTTGAAACACAGAAGTCCGGTTTATATAATTACTTTTTAGAACGTGGCTGGCATAAAGCATGTAGTAGACGTCCTAAAGTAACCATTGACATTAAGAGCATGAAGTCTCAGGTTAAGGATATAGGCATGCCATCAAACACTAAAACCATGGGTTTAGGCTTTGACTTTATGGAGTCTTACGTCAAGTATCATTTTTATAAACTATGGTTCCTAGAATTGGTAGATGATTTAAAATTCATTGACATCAAGAAGAGAACAGCTTATGATGTTGGCATGGCTGCTATCATTACATTGATAAGGGCTCAGGACATCATGGGACTTGGACATAACACTTTAAACCCTAAAACAGTATTACTACCGCAAGCATACCCTTTTGATGTACGAAGAACTAAAAAGAATCAACACGGTAGAAAAATCGAATTAAACGAGAGAGTATCATGAGTACACAAGGAGAGTTAGTAAGAAAGAAGCTCAGCACACCAGCGAACACGAAAAACATGATCGCTCCTAAGATTGTCGGACTTCCATACGGAGAGTCGATAGTTGATTTAACTCCTAAGCTAAAGGCATCAAAGATTTTCGAAAAGCCTTTAATGTTCGCGCATGCAAGAAACGATAGAGAGAAGTTTGTTCGTTATATTCTTTTCATGTACGATGTGCATTCTCCTTATCTAAAGGAATATTTTGACGACGTAGATGAACGACGTGCAGCAGTGTTTGATGACCTCGGCTTGAATACTGTTATCTATAATAGCAGACAACACAAAGCTAGTCTTACCCCACAAGGCCAAGCTGTATTTAATCATACTGACTATCAGTTCAATCAAGCAATAGTAAACTTCTGGAAACTTCAAAACAGATACAGAGCTGCTGCGTTTTTCGCTATGCAGAATCAATATCAAGAAACCAATAAATTATTACTGGAGCCTAACACCGGAACTACAATAGAAGAAAAACTAAAAGCCCAGGCGCTAAAGAATAAGATGGTTAAAGAAGACCTAGTAACCTTCACTGAGAAAATAGAAAGCATAAAGAAGGAAGTTTTCTTAGGAGACATCTGGTTGAGCGATGCTGCAGTAGCAGACGATATGGAAGAAGGCGCAACTGGTGTGTTAGAAGAGCTTATGGATGATATATGATTTTTGTAACTTGCAAGCTGATAATTATCAATTACCTTATTTTGTGTAAAAAAATGCCGCGATGGATTTAAAGAAGCACCTAATAGACCCCGCAAAAAAAGATAAGAAGTGGGCTCTAGGCGTTGTTCAAGACTACTACACTCAAGCCAAAGAGTCTTGGATATATAACCGCCGAATGCAATGGGCAATCAATGAAAAGTATTTCGAAGGCAATCAGGACACTTCTGATTACATGAAGAAAATGAATACTTCTTTAGATGACCCATCATGCGGTGCTAGAATCAACTGGACCACACTTCCTATTCTAAATCATTATATGGACATTTATTTAAACCTTGTTTATAAGCAAAGGTTTGTGAATGCCACTTCTATTGACCCTACTTCTACCGATGTTAAAATGCGCAAGAAGTACGATTTAGAAGCTAAGATTAGATACCAGGATCTGTTTAAAATGATGGGCGATGATATTCCTGATGTTACTTTAGAAGAAATCGACACTTACTTAGAGCTAGACCCGAAGGAGCGTGAAGAAGTAATGATAGAAGTCGCGGCTGATTATGTGTTAAACGCAAACGAAGGAGATAAAATCTGGAGAGACTGCGATGAGCAGATAGCTAAATACGGAATGGTCGGGGTACGTGAAGTTATCGGAGATGATGGGATGGTTAAAGTAGAACCACTACCTTTAAAGACTTTATTGGTTCCTGATTCAGAACATAGAGACTATAGGGATGCTGAGTTTTACGGAATAGAAAAGGCTTACAGTATTTTCGAAATAGCTTCTAGATATCCTGAACTAGAACTAAGTGACTTAAAGAAAATCGCTGCTGCCGGCGAAGCTCCTGCCGGTCAAAGACATTACTCACCTGACGACCTACGTACTGATAAGGCTGGTAATCCAATGTGGATGAGAAACAGGGTTATCGTTGCTGAATGGGAGTTTCTGTCTATAGATGAAAAATACTACCAAGAGCGCGAGAACTCAAAAGGTGAAACGATAGTAACCGAAGAGCAGTACGGAAAGAAACGCTCTAACCGAAGCAAAAGAAAGATTCACCAAAAGCGATGGCAGAAATGGTATAAATGTTCTTGGATTAGAAACACTGATATAATCGTTGGGTTTGCTCAGCTAGAAAACATGAAGGTTCATCCGAATAATCCTTTTGATTGCCCTTCTAGTTTTCACTTATACAAGGTGTATGAAAAACCACCAGTAGAACGTGCTATTCCTGTAATAGACCAGATTCATTTAGACTGGTACAATCTCCAGAACGTTAAATCTAAAGCACGGCCAGATTCAATAGCTATTGATTACTCTGCTCTTTTCGAAGCAGTACCAACAGGAGATGTCGAAGATCCTTACTTGGCTCCATCTGAAATCGTCTCTCTGTATCAAAACGGAGAAGTTTTATTCTATAAATCTAAAAACAGCGACGACCCTTATAGCCAAGGGAACGGCTTGCCGATAATTCCTATACCTGGTGGTATGGGTAAGATATTCGAGCAGTACACATCATCCTTGTATAACAATCTAGACTTACTGAGAAGGATGATTGGTATATCCGAAGGATTAGACGCAACTACTCCAGAAGCAAGACAATCGGTAAGGGGAACTTTCCTAGCTGCTGAGGGAACCAAGAATGCATTAAAAACCCATAGGTTCGCTATGAAGGATGTCTTTAAAAGATGTGTAGAAGGTATTGTTCTAAGACTACAGGATTATGTTAGATACGGCAAAAAGTTAACCGTATACCAGTACGGTATAGGAGAAGAAGCGATTACTCCTATCACATTATCAGAAGGAGTTGTTCCTAAGATGTTTGGTATTGTCATAGAAGAAGAGCCTGACCCAGAAGTAGTTCAACAGATTGTGGCCGATGCTGCTAACCTAAAAGCAACAAGGGATCAACAAGGCGCTGGCGGTATAGACACTGCGGATTTCTACGATGTAGATAGGTTCTTAAAGAAAGGTCGAATCAAGCAAGCGATAGCTAAACTAAAACTAGCCAAAGCAAAAGCATTGAGACAAGACATGGAAAAAGCCAAAGCATTGTCAGAGCAAAACGGACAGATACAAATGCAGTCTGCTCAAGCTGCTGAACAAGCTAAGCAACAAACTTTAGCAATGTCATTGCAACTAGAAGCACAAAGGGATGACGCTCGTCACCAAAGGGATTTAGAGCTTATCAATGTGAAACACAAGAACGCTTTAGAGATGATAGACAGACAAATATCCTTGAAGGAAGTTGTGGACGCTAAATTAGAAGAGCAAAAAACTGAGAATAAAATAGAAGTTGAAAAAGCAAAAGCAGGACTGTCAGCAGATTAGATTGACATTTATCAATTTTTATTTAGCTTTGTTACAAACAACATTGAATTATAATGCCTACTAGCGACTATAACGTACTAGAAGAAATGGACCAAGCGGCCCAATCTGCCGCTGCTGGGAATCCTTCGCCTGAACCAATCACTCCGCCAGTTGAACCAGCGACTCCTGCTGTAGATCCTTTAAATCAAGGGACTATCACAGACCCTGGAGCTCCTGCTGAACCATCGACAGAATCAGAAACCCCTGCTGCCGAACCATCAGGCGTAAAGGTTTTTGGTGCTCCTGCTGAACCGGTAAAACCAGCCGAGCCTGCTGCAGAGATTGATGACACCATTGTTCAAGACTACTTCAAGAAGAAGGGTGTTGACATGGATTTAAACACCTTGATAGAACGCGCCAAGCAGCCTACTCAAAATTTTGCGTCTGACGATGTTAGACGTATGAATGATTGGTTGGCTAAAACTGGCGGTACTATAAACGATTTTCTTTTGGTTGAATCTCTTGACCTTGAGAAGTTATCTGATGTAGAAGCTATAGAGAAAAACCTTTCTCTTACAGATCCTTACATCCAACAAAATCCTAACTCATTGGCTTTTGAGCTCAAAAAGTATGACGTGAAGTCTATCGAGAGCGAGATCGAAAAGAAGACAAAGCAATTGGAGTCGGCAGACGAAGAAAGCGACAAGAATCTTCTTCACCATGAGATAGCGAAGTTAGAAGCCCAGAAACTAGAAAGAGAAGAATTGGTCCGCCGAGATGGTTGGAAAGCCAAATCTGCTCTTGAAAGATACAAGGCTGATATTGAGAAACCTACTGCTAAGCCGCAAACAAGCCCAGAAGTGATTCAGGCTCATAATGCCAAGCTTAATTCCTACAAGGAATACAAGGCTATCAATATACCCGTTGGAGATAAGAACGTCTCATTGGAATTTTCTCCCCAAGAACACGAAGTAATCAACAACATCCTTTCTACTTATCCACCCCTTGACTCGCAAGAGAAGTACGACAATGCTTACAGGTTCGTAAGTAAGTCTGTCTTATTTGACAGCGCCGTTTCTAAAGCGATTGAAGAAGGTAGGGCTCTAGGTCAGTTAGGTATCTTGAAAAGCGAAAAAAACGGGAGCGCAACACCGAGTAGTGGCGCACAAATTAATCCATCGTCAGACGCAGCTCTTAAATCTGATTTAGAAGCGCTAGGCCGAATGGGTATGTAAACAACCTTTAAACAAAAAAGACAATGGCAAATCAGTCAGTAGTCGGTCAGGAAAGCTATACGCTCATCTCCGCCGCAGAATTTTACAGACCAGAGTTGTTTGAAAACGTGATTCATCAGTATGGTGACGAAGGTTTCAATAGATTCTTTAATGTCTTTGGTCCAGCTATGGGTTCCGTAGTAGGTCAAGGCATGATGCTTGGGCAAGCTAAGCCCGTGAAGACACCTGATTATTGGTGGGTTGAACGTGGTAGATTCTTACCGTCAGTTGAGCTTAACGGCGCGGCCACTCCTGCAGCAGGAGCTGAAACGGTGGATATTAATATCGCGGTTGCTACTCACAACGCAGCTCAAACTTCTACACCTATCAGGGTAAATGATGTTTATTACTTCTACGATGTTTCTTTAGGAACCGTACAGCAAGTAATTGTTACTTCATACACTCCGCCTACCGCTGGCCCTACCGCTGGTAAACTAAAAATCAAGCCGGTTAATGTTACTGAGCAATTAGTTGTTGCCGCTGGTGATAAAATGATTTACTTAGGTAACGCATTTGGTGAAGGTACTGGTCCACATACAGGATGGATTACTGATGACACCAAGTATGCTGGTAAGTTGCAAATCATAAAAGACAACTTCTCAACTACCAACACTGCAAACTCAACTTATAATGAAGTTAAGTGGCAAGGTTCTTTTGGTATTCCTTCTGGAAACTATAGAGTATTAGTTGATGAGAGAGATGCAGTAGCACGTCAGTTCTACAACATGGATAACGTATTGTTATTTATGGAGCCAATAACCAATGATTTTGCTGCTCAAGATATCACAAGGGGAACCACTGGTTTACTTCCTTTGATTAAATCTTTGGGTTATAACTATGACTACGGTAGCTCAGTAGTAGACTTTACTATGGATGACTTCAGGACCATTAATAAGAGAATGAACCAAGAGAAGTGTCCTAAAGAGTACAGATGGATAATCGGTTACGATTTAATGGATCAGATGGAAGAAGCTCTTCACGACTATTTCAATGGTTCTAGTGGTAACACTGGTATTCACTATGCTGCTTACAACGGAAGCAAGTCTGTTGCTTTATCTATGGGAGTTAAGTCATTCTGCCGAGGTGGTTTCACACATCACTTCAAGGTATGGAGCCACATGTCTGACCCTAATACTTTAGGCGTTCACCAAGGTAAAGACAACTTCTACAACAGTGCGTTTATGATTCCTTCTGAGTTAGTAATGAACTACGGAGATTCAGACACTGCTTACGGAAACGTTGGTCCTAACCCTGGCTCTATGGTTCCACCATTATTAATTCGTTACCTAGAAGGAAACGGTGCTAATCGTTACTTAGAGTCTATCGAGTATGGAACTAGAAACGGCAAGAGTGCTAACGCTACTAGAGATGATGTATGGGGTGTGGATTACCGATCAGAGATTGGTCTTCAAGCACGTAACATGAAAGATTTTGGTTGGGTTTCAGCCCAGTCGTGATCTGACTAAATATAAAGGGGCTTAACCACAGCCCCTTTCTTTTAACCTTTTAACAACAAAAGAATATGGACAGTCTAATTGTCTTTCGCCAAAAAAGATGGGCCGAAGGTTTAACCGGCCAAGAAAGTGTAAAGTGTAAAGGAGAAATCTGGGAAGAAGGAAAGGATGAGCCTACTGATATTTCAGTAAAGCTTACTGAGAAAACAGACCAGAGATCGGGATTGAAAGTGATTCAGTATGATACAATTGCTTTTAATAACCTTCAAGTTTCTCTTCACCCAAAGACACACAAGAAGTATGTTGACTTTCTAAGGAAGTCACCAAAGAACGTAGCCAACGGCGGTACTGGATGGTACGAAGTTGACGAGACTGCAGCTATCAAAGAGAAGATGGCTAAGCGTTCTCTTAAACGAGCTGTTGAGAATTTTATCAACAATGAAGCAAATGAAGCTGTGCTATTAGAGTACGCTCTTTCTGAGAATATTCCGGTTGAGAAATTTGGAACAAACAACTTGTTAGGGTCTAGAAGACAAAACATCTTGTTTATTCAAGAGATGATACTAGAGAAGTTCGAAAGCCTACTTCATGATCACATAAGAGCTCAGGCTTTTATCGACGACATGACTGACGAGTTCCGTATGTACAAAGCTTACGTGAACCTCGGCTTTACTAGAAACGTGATAAAGACTCACGAAGGAGCTATCTACTGGGGCGATAACGCTAAAGGAGAGAAGAATAAATATCTTTTAGAAGTAAAAGGTTTATCTGACCCTGCTATACGCGATACCTTAACCCGATTCTTTGCATCACCAAATAACAATGATGCCTGGGATAAATTGACAGCTAGCCTTAAAATTAAGACAAGCGAAGACTTAGCTAGAAAAGAAAAATCTTAAATACTGTGGTAATCAATGATGTTTACGAGCTTGTCTCTTTTATCTTTAAAAAAGAAAAGAGCGGCCATCTAAAGCCTTCTGATTTTAACATTGCTATCAAGTCTGCTAGTAGGTTACTTTTCAATGATAAGTACCGAATCTATGAAGACACTCAGCACTCGTTAGACTCACTGAAGCCTTTTATGAAGACGGCATCATTGTCTCCTAGTACTACTACTGGTATTGTTGGACTACCGTCTGACTATCGGCATAAGATTGCTATCTACGAAGCTGTTAATAGCTACCCAGTTGATCTAGTTAAGAACGAGCACTGGGCCGGCAAGATAAATTCTAAGATCGTAGCTCCTGAAGCTAAATATCCTATCGCTAGAATTATAGAAGATAACAAGTTAGAGTTCAGGCCACTCGGTCTGAACTTTAAACTTGATTACTTGATTCAAGATGACAGCACTATCGTCTGGGCCTTTACTGATGGCACGGGTAGAGCTGTGTTTGATGAAGCTTCTTCTGTAGATGTATTATGGTCAGAAGATATGGTTGAAGAGCTAGCATCTAGAGTCTTATTACAGTTTGGCGTAAGCTTAAAAGATAGCGATGTTACCGGTTATGCGGTGCAATTAAAACAAACAGAAATACAGTAAAATGACTGAAGCAGAAAGAAAACTCCTAGCCAATCGCGGTTCAATCCTTGTTGGCGCTGGAACCCATTTAGGAGATTTTGACGCCTTGCAAAGCGTTGATTCCGCCCTTGTTATTTCCGAAGCCTTATCATCTAACGACGATACTACCGATGTATCTGCTCAGTATGGTATGGGTGCAGGAAACGCAATCCCTTCAGGCGCTTTGATTGGTGTAAACAACCAATTCCATAAGTCATGGAGTTCGATCACTATAGACGCTGGACAAGCGGTTCTATACGGACGCTCTGACTCGCATGTAGAAGTGCCGAAAGCATAGATATACACGCATCTTCAGGCGAAGCTGTGTTATTCAGTTGTTGTGGCCTAGCCCTTGAACAAGGCTAGGCTTAACTGTGTTCTACAGTTTGTAAATAGAATTACCTTTCTTATCGTATAGAACTCCATCATCACCCCAGCCTTTCATTTTACTTTGAGACGCGCTATGTGTATAACTGGTTCCAGTTCCTTTATAATCCTTTACCCCGTATGGTGCAAACTTCTCTTCTAGATACTCTCTTTGCCAGTCGCTATAGAAAGGTATAGACTTACCCATTACAACAAACTCTCCTGCCTTAGATTTATAATCTGATATATGCTTAGATACCGGAGTTCCTACGCCTGATTCTTGTTCGACTACTTCAATTTTTTGCTTAGGTTTAGGATATCCTTTTAACTCGGTTCTTGTTATAGGTGTGTACCCTAAAGCGCTCCCTTTTTCTTTCGATTCTAGTAATAAGTCATACTTATATGCATCTTCTACAGGAACGCCGAAGCGAGTTTTTGTTATATCCATTTTTTGTGTCTGTAAGCTTTCCTACGTTTTTAACTCCATATTCAGCCCATATCTTACGATAGTCTTTTAATCGCCAGACACCATCGTTTCTTGTCTGCCACATCCATCCCTTCGCTCTAAGCGATTAGTTAAGTCTAGTGGGCTTTTTTTATATCTTAAACTACCATTAAATGTCTAAGGTTGTCTTGTATACCGACAACAAGAGCCGTGTGGTTAGAAGCCTTCGAGAAAAAGGAGATTACAAGCTATACGAGTTTTACTGTGGTTTTAAAGAACTACAGAAGAGAACTGGGAATAGTGAATTAAACCATAATCCATACATCATACTAGACGACTTTAAATACAAGCTATGTATTGAGAAGAAGTCTATAAGCGAAAAGTACTTTGACAAGCAAGTAAAAGCGCTTAGAGCGAAGGGATGGATGTGGCAGACAAGAAACGATGGTGTCTGGCGATTAAAAGACTATCGTAAGATATGGGCTGAATATGGAGTTAAAAACGTAGGAAAGCTTACAGACACAAAAAAAGGCGGAAAGAAGTTTTATTCCAATAAGAAAATAATAAGAGCAGATTCAACACAAGATTTGAATTTAGAAATCTTGTATTCATACATGGTGTCGAAGTACTCGCACATCTTTCTGAAAGAACTATACTCACCGAAGAAGTTAAGTAAAAAAGAGAAAAAGTCTAAAATAGGCGAAAGACTTTCATCCTTTTCTCAGGACTACAAAAACGGAAGCAGTGAGCAGTTAGGAGTTTCAGCAAGAGAAGCGGCTAAGATACTTGGGTTTAAATCACCACAGTCAGGATGGAATTATCTGAATGCTCTAGTAATGAAAGGAGTTCTTAAAGTTAAGAAGCATTCTAAAAATCTAGGACACGAAATATTTGTCTTAGAAGAGTATTCAAGAGAGTTTGTTAGAACAAGAACATTCTTTGATGGAAAATCTGGAGATAGAATTTTAAGAGAAAGAAATGAGTACTGTTTTGCATAGAATCTATTTTGGACATGTTAAGCTAGCTTTTACTATTTCAGTAAGTAAAGAAAGATTATGGTGGAGATAGTAAGTAAATCAAGTGAAGGTATTAAACTAAAGTTTAACAAGATGCTTATTCTAGTTAAAGGCCATGACTTAGATGATTTTGAAAACGAATGTTTTAAAGACACCTTGTCAGAATACATCAGATTTATCTCTGAACAAAAATTAACTCCAAAGGGGAAAAGAAAAAGAACAGTTTTAAAACTCTAAAAATGCAAGAGATAGAGATATACACAGACGGTGGATGTTGGCCTAACCCAGGTGGTAAAGGTGGTTATGGAACTATCATTAAATATTTCCATAATGGAGTTATTTCTTCAGTTGAAATCAGTCAAGGGTATAAATCTACAACTAACAATAGAATGGAGCTCATGGCTATTCTCGCTGGCTTAGAACAACTGCCGGAAGACGAGAAGTGTGTTGTAACCATTACAAGTGACTCTAAATACGCCATTGACTGTTGCTCCATGTGGGGGTACAGTTGGAAAAGAAAACACTGGAAAGTTCAAAAGAAAAACATTGATTTAATCAAGGAAATTTTCGATCTCATGGAAGGGCATAAGATGTATTTTAAGTGGGTTAAAGGCCACAGCGGACATATAGAAAACGAGAGATGTGACGAACTCGCAGAGATAGCTTCTAACGGCGAATTAATAGAAGATGAAGGTTATGTGCCAGACGAGCTCACAAGCTTCGAGAAGACTGTATGCTTGACCAATGTAGAAGTTAACTGGATTAAGAGCGTCGTAGAGTCAAGACTAAAAACAGATATTAGCGATGAGAACAAGAAATTTTTAAACAAACTAAAAAATAAAATCAAATGAATTTAATCGAAGGATTACAAGAAGAAATGAACAGAGTACGCGAAATCATCAAAGTCTATGAAGATGTTCCTAATAACGCAGGAGCCTTCGCTGCTGCCATGATGAAGCAAAGCATCAAGAATGCAGAGAATCTAATTGCTACTGGTGATACTATAGAAATGATGAAAGCATACGAAGATTTAAAAGGATATGAACTCTAATGTACAAGGCTAGAGAGATTTATAAAGGACGCGACTTGAGAGAGACTAGCGATAACAGTCAAGAAGAAGCTAACGCTAGATTGCAGCAGCAAAAGAAACTCGTTGATAAAAAACTAAAATGACCCAACTATTAAACTTTAAATAATCTAGAAGCACTAAGGGCTGTTGTATATCTACTGTTCTTAAACGTGCTTTCCTAAAACCTAACTTATGGCACAACTAAATGAGTTAAGATCCAATTTCAAAGAAATTGAAAAAGATTTTAACAAACAGAAAAATCAGCTTTTTAAGCAATTTGAAAAATCACAACAAGAGCAAAACGGAAAAGTAACCTTCCAAGCTTTAGAGAATGAAACGGCTGATTTTGGCTTGTACTACTGCTTGTCAGAATCAG
Organism: Darwinula stevensoni; assembly: GCA_905338385.1. NCBI lineage: Eukaryota > Metazoa > Arthropoda > Ostracoda > Podocopida > Darwinulidae > Darwinula > Darwinula stevensoni. The sequence continues at coordinate 11,064 of CAJPEV010002598.1, forward strand.
TAAAACAGGTTGAAAGATGTTTGCAAGAAAAGCCAAGCAGAGAACTAGCTTTAGTTAAGACTAAACTTCAAGAAGCTATTTTTTGGGCAGAAAAGCATTAAGGAACCTGGGGCTTAACCGCCCCAAAACCTTTTTACTCCTTCTAGCATGTTTTAGAACATTTTTCGAGCATACCACGATTGGCTGACAATAGCAATGAACTTTCAACTAAAAAAAACTAAAATGACCCAACTAGAGACCATAGCCATAGAAGTATTATCTGAGAAAATTCAAGATGCTATTGACTTTGTAAAACTTAATCCAGACTCAAAGCAAGTCCACGAACTAATAATCAAGCTAGTCAAATGCAAATCATTAGCTGAATCCATAAGAAATAACAAGGCTGAAATACTAGAATTACACGAAAACATGTAATTTCACAAATCACTTAAATTTTTTTTCATTGGAAACCGCCTGAGAGCTTGCTGTGCAAAAACAAACTCCGTGGCGGTTTTTTTATGTATGAAGATTCTTGTGTATCAATGTTAAAATCTCTGGATTTATATTAAAGTTTAAAATTTAAAGTTATATTTGTGGAGTAATAAATAACATTAACAATGAAGACAGAAGTAGTAATGCAGCGAAGGCTTTTTGGAAATGAAATAGGGCAAAGTAGCAAGACTAAATTTTTCTCAGCTACGGATTTAGTAAATGCAGGAAATAAATGGAGGAGAAGTAGAGACTTACCTATTTTTAATTTATCAGCATTTTTTAACAATAAAAAGACAAAAGAATTTATAGGAGAGTTGCAAAATAAATATGGTATCGTCTCCCAGAAAGGCCGATCTAAAAACTCTCAAACATGGGTTCATCCATTATTATTTATTGACATTGCATTAGCAATTAGTCCTGAATTAAAAGTAGAAACCTATGAATGGCTACTTGACAACCTGATTGAATTTAGAAATGATTCTGGCGATTCGTACAAAGAAATGTCAGGAAGACTGTACGTTAGATTTGACAATAACAGAGAGTTTCCTAAATTTATATCTGAAACCGCTTCTAAAATAAAAAAATCTTGCGGAGTTAAAGATTGGCAAACAGCTACTCAAGAGCAATTAAAAAAACGAGATTTGATACATAATTCAATCAAGACGCTTTGCAACGTGCTTAAAAACGCTCACGAAGCTGTTAGAATAGGTATTGAGGAACATGCTAATCTGTGAAAAACAAACTCCGTGGCGGTTTTTCTATTTTTGGTATAACTAAATACCAAAAGCCATGTCAGACATGATGACCAGGAAAGTAGAGATGAGCGTAGGAAACATCGTATGGATTATAGGAGCCATCTTCATTGCCGGTGGGATATACGCTAGGGTTGAGTTTGGAATGATTGCGCACGAAGAAGAAACTGAAGAGGCAAGAGCCGATATAGAGATACTAGACCAGCGCTTAGAAAAAAAGATTAAGCTAATCAACGATAACGAAGAGCGGATTAGAAGTCTAGAAATTAAAATAGCCGAAATAGATGCCTGTAAATAAAAGAACCTGAGATTTGGGCGTCTCAGGTTCTGAAAAGGTTTATAAATAGAAGTAAGGGGCTAAATAAATTCGTCCAATTTAGATTCTACCTGATGAAGCCGCTCTATTATTCTTTCGAATCTTTGGATTAACATTGGCGCTACTTCTGGAAAAATAAACTCAGGGTTTCTTTTTGGTGGTTCAGTAATAGGGTCTACCGTTTTGTTTTCTACAAGCCTACTAACCTTGTGTTCAATCGAGCTTATTACATCTTCGTAATTAACTGCGTATTGGTCTAATCGCATACAGAACCCAATTAGCTTCTTTGTTCCGTCTTCTCTATTAACTGACTCCATTATCTTGATAATTAATTTTCACGCAAATTACAAACCACTGAGTATTAACACAAATGATGTTTATCAAAAATAAATTACCTTTGATTGCATGGCAAACAAGACATTAGGACAAATAGCTGAGATAGTTCATAGGTCATTAGACGGATCGGATATAGCCCCTACATCTAGATTTGACTATCGTGAAGTCTTAGCGGTAGTTCAATCGGTGTACGCTGAGCTAATGAGCAAGAAAGCTACAGCCGACGAAAAGACAGGAATAACCAATGTAGACGGTAAAACCATACTAGCTATAGGCAATCAAGTGCCGACTCTTGATACATCAAGAAACGAGTACAAGGTAGTAATAGAGCAATCATGGATTACACTTCCGTATAACCATGGACTATTCCAGATAAGCGATCAAAAGAACCAAAGCAAGGTATACATCCCTATCCCTAACGGAGCAAGGGGTTTGATGGCTGGCCTTTCTGTAGATTGCTTAGAGTTAAACGCCGGATACTACGTTGAAGGAAATTCAATATTCTTCCATAACGGAACCAAAGTCGCTGGCTCTAAACTACTCATCAAGATAATATCTTCGGATGAAGACAGCCTATGCTGTGACGAGCTACAAAGACCAGTAATGGAATACGCATTCGAAACTCTAAGGAAAAGAGTTTTAGGAGATAACATAAATGACAATACTGCAAGAGCAGAAAGAGAAACCCCAATTAAATAATCATGTCACTTATCACCGTTGATTCAGTTGTAAAAAGCGCTTTAATTGCCGAGGGCAAAGCACAAGTAGATGAAATGTATTGGCGCTTTCTTCACTTCGCGCTTAACGGGGTTAAGGAGATGGCCTACGATGTAAAGGCTACGTTAAAGACAGTCAAGGTAGAATCTGAGAATAGAATAATAAACTATCCTTCAGACATGATTAACTGGAGCCGATTATTCGTTATAAGAGAAGGTTTCATTTACTGCTTGATGATGAATAAAGATATCCCAGCTTTAGATGCATTCTTCGAAGACAAGCCGGAAACTAAAACAGATAGACTACGCCTCAGCTTTTCATTCTACAACTTCTACGATAGAGATATATCTACCTTTAGAGATTACGGCAAAGCCTACGGAATAGGCGGTGGCGTAAACACTGATGGATACTACCGACCAAACGACACCATGAGAAGATTTGAGCTAAGTCAAGAAGTTGACTCAACTCAACAAATCTATTTAGAATACTTCTCTAACGGAGTTGAATGCGGCAAACTAACAACCATAGACGAAAGGGGCCGCGAAGCCCTTGAAGAGTACGTAAAGTATCAGTACTACAAGATGCGAAAAGACCTTCCTAGATGGCGTATAGCCGAACAGAAAAAAGAGTGGGTAGCATCAAAAGCCAAGTACAAAATAAGAAGGGGCAGCGGAAGCTTCAAAGAAATCGTTGCTGCTATAAGAAGATCATCTCACCTAGCGCCTAAGTACTAATGTCAGAAAAGCACATAAATACCAAGCATTTATTTACTGGTGGTCTAAACCTAGACGACGACCCACAAGCCATTCCACCAGGAGACTACACCAATGCCGAAGGCGTACAGATCATGACCGAAGGTTCTGCGTCTGCCGTAATAAACGACTACGGCTGGACATTGCTTGACGGTGTAACGTATCCTTCAGGGACCAATACATGCATAGGCGCAACCGCTGACGAGAATAATAACACTGTAATATTCTTCGTTTATAATTCAACAGCAGCCAATAATAGTATTTACGAATACAACATAGACACCAACACGTTTATCACGCTGTACAGAAGCGCTATACTAAACTTCGACCCTGACTACAGAATAACTGCCAAGGTGATTGGTAATTATCTTATCTGGATATCAGGAAACAACGAGCAACGTAGATTAGATTTAAGTATAGCAAGAACGCAAGAAGGAGAGCGACAGTTTAGATTGTATTTTGGTAAATGGGAGTACTTAAACTTCACTTCCAACGCTTACGTAAGAAGTGCTTTTGATAACGGAACACAGTATGTTCCTAACGGGATGAGTTTCATTTTTACGGTATCAACCAACTACTCTAGTTTAGGACAAGCTCTCAACGCCTTTAGCACAGCTCTCAATGCAAACGAAGCCGGAAATCCAGGTGGAGCAAGGTATAGCTCCGTAGTAAAAGATGGATATGTTTTAGTTTCTGAAATAGGAACTCAAACTCCCGTTACTAACATTACTATAACTATATCATCAGGCGCCGAGCAATCCGCATGGGTAGTACCGCACAATTACATATCTGATTACGACGATGTAAGAAATATAGAATACGCTAGAAGGGCTCCCGTAACAAATCCATTCTGGAGTTTAGAAAGACTAGCTTTAGATTCAGAACCAATAGGAGTTACCGCGAGTAGAAGCTTGAATAAACGAGCCGTAGAGTTTGCTTATAGCTTTGAGTTTTTCGATAAGACAGAATCAGTACTCAGTGAGTTCAGTCCTATTAAAGGATATGAATACATTGACGACGGTAAAATAAACAGCTTTACACATCTAGTTGTTAATATCATAGAGTCCTTAATAGACCCAACGGTAAGCAAAGACTTTCTACGCGACGTTATTGGAATTAACGTATACTACAGAGAAGGGAACTCGGGTGTATTAAAATTCTGGAAACTATTCAAGCAAAATACCTTCTATCCTAATTCGGATGATAATTCAGATATAGGGTTTTATTTTACCCAAGATAGCATAGGTACAGTAGCTTCAACCGATAAGTCAGTCAAGTATTTTGAAAGCATTCCATTAATAGCTAGGTCCATGGAATCGGTTTACACTGACAATGGAACTGTGTTAGCTTTTGGAGATTTGACTGAGAATTACAATTATCAAGATGTGGATATGGTTATCGAAGTTAAGTTCGGAAACTATATCGCAAGTACTGTAAACGGTAACTACTACCAACCTATAAAATACTTAAAACGCGGAAGTAGATACAAAGCAGGAATTATCTTTAGAGATAAGTTTGGCCGCACCCTCGGCGTGGCTACTAATAGTGTAAATGATATTTACGTCCCAAGAAAAACAGAAGAAGTAAATGCTTTATCTAGACCGAGCACCCCGTCAAGCGGTTATCAAAGACAAGGCGCTTATATAGATTGGGACTTAAACCCAGCAGCAAGTAATATTCCTTTATTCGCTCACTCGTACCAACTAGCTTTAACGCAAAATCTTACTTACGGATGGTTCCGGTCATTCCAAGTAGAAAAAATAAAACTATACGACTCAACTGGCGCCGGCGCTGATATTACAGTAAGGCCAGGGACTCCATTTCTGACGAACTACAAATCTTCATACGAGTTCTGGATTGGAATAGAAAGCTTAGAAAACGAGTACGGCGATGCGTATAGCTATGTAGAAGGCGATAGATTGAGAGTTTTAAAAACGTGCATAGGTAATCCGTTAGCTGGTGGATTTGTATGGGCTGATGCCGGAATAACAGGAGTAGACGGAGTTAATGATATAGGAGACGCTGATTTTGAAATATTAGGAGTTGACGGAACAGCAATAAGAATATCAGCTATAGACAACCATGCTTACAATATTTTTGAAGACGCTGTGTTTGAATCAGCAGCAAGTATCGCATCAAGATTAGTTGTTGAGATTTGGCGCCCTTCTCAAGCAAGCGAAGATATATTCTATCCTATCGGAGAATGTTTACCTATTGATAACCCTGAAACAGGAAGCCGTGCGTTTTCAGAAGCTAGCAATACCACATTAAACAAATACGGAGATAACTATGTAAGATACCATGATAGCACCTTAAAATCTCCTGACGGTACTCAATCAGCTTCAATTGAACAATTGATAGCAGCGGCTTTCCCTGGTATATCTAGAGAGCCTGTTGAAGTTCCGAATAGAAATTATAAACAATACCCTTTAGACTGGTCATACGATAAAGGCCGTCCGTATGTTTATTTACCAAATAACGCTGAGACAGTATACCCAGGAAAAATAAGAATCACTAATCAGCTCACATCTACAAGCGAAGTGAATCAGTTGTTTACAATTGACTCATCAAGTCAAATACAGATACCCGAGCAATTTGGAGCCATAAGAGTTATTGGCCGAGTTGGAGATGTGTTACTTGTATTAACCAATACCAGTTACGCTCTTTCATTCTACCTACAAAAAGTAACATCTGTAGACGCTGCAGGGTCTGTACTAGCCGCATTTAGCGACGCGCTTATCGGCGGCAAGAACGTGCTAGCTGCAAGATATGGAACCCAGCACCCTGAGAGTTTTGTCGTACAAGATGGGCATGCATTCTGGGTAGATGCCGCTAAACGAGCGGTGTTAAAGTATAGCGCAAATGGTATTACTAAAATCTCCAAAATCAAAATGGAGAAACGGTTTACAGACCGCTTATCTCAGGTTGACGAGACTCAAAACATCATCGGTACGTTTGATTATGACAGGAGTAATTACCTTGTATATGGGATTGATGATTTTGGTACTTACGGTCTTGATGCTAAAACGTATGCTTTCAACAACGATAGGGGCAGATGGACTGGTTTCTTTCCTTATCAACCTGAAGTATTTGTTCAGGTCAGGGCGCTGAATTTTGCTTTCAATACATCGGTCTTGTTCTTAATGAATGACATTACTCAAGACAGAAATACCTATCCAAGAACAGGGCTTACCCCTGCTTTTAATTACGGGTACAAGGTTGAGTTCGTTATCAACAATGACCCTGAAGCAGTTAAGTTATGGCTATCTATAGAACAGAACTCAACAAGTTTATGGATTAGTGAGTCAATAACCAATGAGAACGGTCAAGAGACCGAGATACCTGAAGGCGTCTGGGAAGAAGCCGAGGGAACATACAACGCTGAAATCTTAATGGATAAAAACTCCATAGGTCCAGAATCTTCAAATATTAAACTTATAAACGGAGACCCTATGCGGTCTAGGTCTGTTAGAATTGAGTTATCAGGAGATGATGTTACAGAGACAAAACTCAGGAGTTTGATTGTCCGTTCAATAGTGAGTATGCGAACAACGGTTTAAAAATGATAAATTTGAAACAAGATGGCTTTTTCAGAATACTATAACAAGGAGATGCGCAAGGCTAATAGAGCCGGCGAACTGTCAGGAACCGACCTAGCTAGATTTAAAGAAGATCGTGGAATCTCGACTCGCCGAGGGGTTATCAATGCTCAGGGCTGGGGTTTGGCTGGAGCTATTCTAAGCCCTATTCAAGAACGTAAAGATTTAGCTAAAGAATACGCGAGACAAGCCGAAGATATGGGTGACTTAGTGCGCCCTGATTATGAGATACCATCTGCTGTATTAGAAGCCGCTGCCGCCGGAAAAAGAGAGTACGAATCCGATAGGACATACAGTGAAGGCGTGATGGCTGACAGAGTTCAAGGTGGTTTAGCCAATTCAGTTGCCGCTGCGTCGAAGTTCGGAAACACGGGAGACGTGTTGAATACGATTGCAAGGGGACAACAAACCGCGCAAGAAGGATATCAGAACATAGGGATGATGAGTGAAAAGCGTAGAGCCAACGCTTTTGGTAATTACCTCAACACAAGAAAAATGCTAGGTGATGCTCAAACGTCTCAATGGATGTACAATAAATACCAACCTTACTACGACAGCTTAAACCAACAAAGAGAACTACAAGCAGGGTCAGCAGCTATGAATATTCAAGCAGGAGATATGCAATCTCAGTTAGCTATGGAAGGAATGAAAATGGCTGGTGAATTAGGTTCGGCTTATATTACTGGTGGTGGTAGCATGGCTTTAGGTGGATTTGGTGGTGGTTCAAGAAAAGACCTTGGGAACGCTGGATATTATGATATACCTGGTAACAATCCTAGTACTCCAACAGTTTAAAACGATTAGATGGCAGAGTTTATACAACCGAATAGAAATAGTGCTGTAATTACACCAAAGCCGTTTAGTTACGAAGGCGCAAGTGAGATATTCACTAAGCCACTAAAAGAAGTAACTGGATTTCTTGCTGACCAGCGTGAGCAAAATACCGCTTTTGTCGATAGCATCCAAAATGAAATTGCTAGTTACGACCCTGAAGAAGTTGCTAGATTAGCGCCAGAAGTGGATGACTTTATGAATAAGTATACCGACGTTTCTTCCAAATTCAACATGAGCATAGCTAATCCTAGAAACGCTAAAGAGCGTCAAGTAAAAGCTGAGTTCGATAAAAAAGCAAGAGAGTTAAGAAGCGAATTAAAGGCCGCTTCTATAATGAATCCTATGTACGAAAAGAATAGACAGGCTGTATTAGCAGAGCCTGGAAAGTATTCAAGTGCTACAGTTGATTTTTATAAAGACAAAGAGAACTACTACAAGCTAAAGCCATTAGATAGGAATATTCCTGAAGTTGAGATTATGTCGGATATTCAAGGCTCTGTGGATGATATTTTAGGAAAAAGAATTGTAGAAAGAAGCTGGACTGGTGAGCCTGATGAGAAAGGGATAATCAGGCAGAATACAGAAAAATATCTTTATAAGACAGACGCTCAAAAAGAACAATTAATTAAAGATATCGCTACCGATAAAACATTAGAAGATTCTTTCAAGCAACACTTTAGAGAGTACCTATACGAGAACGACGCCTTAGATGTTTTAACAAACTCAGGAACTGAAGACGGTAAAGCTATATATGAGCAAGAGTTCATGAAGTTTAAAAGAATGGTAGCCAAAGAAAGAGCTGAGGCTTTGAATAAAGTAGACCGTAAGTCTAGCTACGCTGGGCAAACTAGAAAAGACCCTGCCGGTAGTGGTAATGAATTCGAAACTGCTGCTGGACAATTCTACACATCTCTTGCTGGAATAATGGACCCTAATTCTGACTTGTACGAATGGCAAGATCCTAAAGCTGGGAAAGTCGTAAGAGATCCTAAAACAGGACAGGAACTAATGGTGTCTAACGCCTTCACGGGATATAAATTAGAGGACGGGACTACGGTAGATAAATTCTATATCAATCCTGCAACAAAAGAAGTAAGCTACATTAAAAAAGGTGATGCTGATGCTTATAGTGAAGCTGGTGTTTCTGAGCCGATTGTAGTTAAAGACCCTTACAATCAATTTGCTCAACAGCATATCAAAACATTAGGATCTCTTACAGAAAGAGCTGCTTACGATAAGTTTGCTAGGGATAAAGGTTTAATGAATGAGAACAATGTATTTGACCTGACAGGACTCCTTAGATATGGACAAGAAGGAAAGAGTAAGAAAGCCGAAGCTGCCGCTAAGGTGACTGCGCAAGTGCAAGCAAATGCTGTTGCTAAGCAAGAAGTGATTGACAAGATAACAAAAATGGAAACCGACGACACTTATAGCTGGACGGTTAACGATAGAGATATTGAACTTCCTGGAGTAGAGATATTTTATCAGGATGAAAACAATAAAGGCGGGATAGAAACATACGAAGGTGTTAAAATACGGGTTGACTACGATGCATTCGGAAAGAACCAATATAGCGTTACCGACAAAGATGGTACTATACTAAAGGCTAGAGTGGGTGGCTCAAAAATATCGTTGGAGAGTTTGAGTCTAGCCCAATTAAATAATTTTATAGAGAAGGATGCTATTGTAAGAAGAACTGGTGAAGCTGCGACTGGTGAAGGAACTGGTAATCCACCAGCACCAGGCGGTGCAGGAATGGATAGTTTAAAAGTAGACACAAATGCTTACCCAGGCGGAAAACCAAGATAATGGAAGGAATAGACCCACAAGTGCTAAAGGATTACGTCGCTACTGTTTCATCAGGAAAGTACGATGGATGGGATGCTGTAAATGAGAAATTCCCTGAGTTAAAAGACTACGATCCACAAATACTCAAAGACTACGTTGCCACCGTTTCATCAGGAAAGTACGATGGATGGGACGCTGTTAATGAAAAGTTTCCTGAGTTTTTTGGAAACCCATTAAAAAAAAAAGAAGACTCCACATATACTTCTCAATCTTTGGCAAAGAATACAGAGTCCCTTTCTTCTCCTTGGGGGAGTGAAGAACTTGATGTACCAGGCTTAATAAAAAAACCTACAGAAAAAGTTGACTTTAGAGCGGATCAAGTAAAAGACCCATGGGATAAGGTTAATAGAGATATCGTAAACCCAGGTTTAAAGAAGACTGAGCCGATTACTGACCCCGCTACTATTGAATGGTTTGCTGCCAAGAAAATGCAGGAAGAAGAAGCGGCTGGGAATATGATAAGAACAATCCATGATAATATTAACGCATGGAAAGAAGGTAGTAATGCTGAACCTACTTTAATAGATCCTTCAGAAAACTTTGGTCTTCGTGTATATGGGAAAAGAGAACACCCACAAGACCTAATAGCTAAAGGCTGGAATGAGATGGCTGCGGAAGCAGAAGTCACAATAAACAGAAGAACTGATCCTACTTACTTCTTGGGTGAAAGTGAATTTTACGTAAAGACTAGAGAAAAGAATTTAGAGATTCTCAATAAACAAGTAGAAGAAGTCGCTACTGCTGCTCAAGGTTTGGTTCAAAGATTTGAAGCAGGAGAGATTACTGAAGAAGAATTTAAACCGGCTATTGAAGAATTAAAAACTAACGATAAACAAGTAAGGGCTGCATATAACGAAGAGTTATTAAAGTATAACAACGACAGAGAGTTACTACATATAGACAAACAGAATGTAATAAACGCTAAAGAAAGAGAAGAGTCTACTAAAGGAAACGTGGTTGGAGCTGTCTGGAATACTCTTGTACAAGGTGTAGATTTAGGTTATGAAGGATTGGAAGATTTTGCGTCTGAAGTAGATGCAATGATTACCCACCCGTTTGATGATAAAGCACAAAAGAACTATCTTTTATGGAAAGGGGAAAGGGCTAAAAAAGCGACTAGAGGAGAATTGGACTTTATTGAAAATTTTGTGTATGGTGATTTAGGCATGGCTGAAAAGCTATCGCTTGGAAATACTACCGATGCTTACACCGCTAAATTAATAGATAAAGATAGGAGTGATTTAGTCGGCCCTTTCTTTGGAGTGATAAAATCAGCTCCTGCAATGGCTACCCCTGGCATGATTGGCATAGCTGCTCAGGTGTATGCTGATGTAGGAAACGAAATGGAGACGTCTGGTGCTTTTACTAATGCTCCGGTTGCGGATCAAGTACTCTTAAAATCGTCTATTGCAGGAGTGTCTACAGCTTTAGAGAAGTTTGGATTTAAGCATGTAAAAGGAGTTCCTAAAGCTGGATTTTCCGAAGGAGCTACTGCTTTAAGTGTATCTGTGGCTAATCAGATATTTAAAGAGATGGGTCAAAGGTTTTCTCATCAAGCATTTAAAAAAGCATCAAAAAGCGTAATCGGAAAATACGCCAAAAGCACGGCTTTAGCCATGGTAGCTGAGGGTGAGACAGGAGCCGCTCAGTATATAGCTCAAACAGGAATGGAAGAATTGTACGATACAATTAGGGGAATAGACGGGTTTAAGAATGCTGAAACAGTAGAAGAGTTCGTAAGTGAATCGTGGGCGAACTGGCGTGATGAAGCAATAGGCGGTGGTATAATGCATGCCCCATACAGCGGAGCAAGATCAGTTATAGGTTCGTTTGTCAATAAAAAGAAGATAGACCCTACTAAGTTCTCCTTTTTAGAGCAAGCGGTACTAGGTGGTTACAACACCGAAAGGATAAATACACTCGCTGACCACCTGGTAGAAAAGGGCGAGATGACCGAGAAGGAAGCTATTCGTGTAAAGCAAAGATTTGCTAATGTTCAGAACGTATTAGAGCAAGTCCCAAAGGATTTACAGAACGAAGCAAAGTCAGAACTCACTCCTATACTGGTAGAAAAAGCTATTCTAGAAAAAAAGAATAACCTTACTGAAATAGAAAAAGCTAGACTAGAAAGAATACCAAAAGAGATAGATGAAATAGTAACAGCAGACTATCAAAATCAACAAGCGCAAGCACAGGAATTAATTACCGCTGTTGCAAGAGAATTAGAAAACCAAACTAAGGCTGAAGCTGCTGCCCCTATAACAACGCCATTACAATCTTTAGAAAGGTCAGCTCAAGGATTTACTGAAACACTAGGCAGAGCAAATAATAAGGAAGCTATATCTGAAACCGATTTAGACGCGGCTATTAGCGAAGCGTGGGCGTCGGTTGAAGAGGTAGAGAATAACCCGTTAATATCAAGAGCTGATAAAGACGCTTATACCGACCTTATGTTTGATGAAATTGATAAATTAAACAACTATGAACGTCAGTCAAAAACTAAAACTGTACAGCCTTCCAAGAAAACAAAGAATGCAGCTCTTGAAAGAGCTAGAAAATCCAGGAAACTTGATGTTACAGGAAGAGTCCAGAACAAGTCAGTTAGAATCATCTCCGAAGATGGAACCGAAGAATCAGGAACCGTTAGAGTTAGAGAGACAGAACTTGGACCAGAACTCGTTATTGTCGAAAGAGATACCGATTCAGGAGCCGATGTCTTCAGAGAAACAGGAGCCGTCCTTGGAACAAGAAGTTTCTTAGACCAATCTAATGTTGAAGTTCAGATGCAGGACGGAAACCCTACATCTGTAACAGTGAAAACAAAGAATGGAAAAACACTTGTGCTCAATGATAAACAGCTAGCGGAAGATACGTATGTAAGTCAGAAGATGGAAGAAGAAGTAGCTGAAGCTGAGTTCGATGCTGCTTACAATAAAGTTGTACAAGAAGTAGCTCCTAGAGAGCAGAAGCCACTACCTACAAGTGGAGTCAAGGAAGTATTAGACAATCAAAAAGACGTCGTTAGAGACACTGCTACTGCTCAAGAAATAGCTATCAACGAAGGTGACTCAACATTGGTAGATACCATACTAGGAGTGTATAATGTGATGCGAGATAAATTCGGCCTCGGCAGAATAAAAGCTTTTGCCACTGCAGTAGTCTACCATCAAACGATGAAGGTGATAGCCGCTCGTTCAGGAGTTCCGGTAAAAGAAGCTTACAGACGATATTTAAGATTTGCCACTGCTGATAAGAATACCCTAGAAGATATTGAAAAGAGAGCCGCACTTTGGCAAGTAACGACATCTGCCGTTAAGCTAGAGAACGGAACTACCTTAGCATGGAAGCAAGATAGCGATATGTTAGCTAGAGAACGCTTTAATCTCGGCTCTTTAAAAAGAATAGGGGCTGGAAGCGATAGGATAGTTTTTGACTTAGGAGATGGGAAGGTTTTAAAGGTAGCTAAAACAGCTCGTGGGCTATATCAAAACTCAGTTGAAGGAGAATGGTATTTAAGCGATATACTTCCTGAGAAATTCGAGCACGGACTGAATTATGTGGTAGTAGAAAAGTTTCCGAAGGCTAATAAAAACATGTTGGTCAATACTTACGTTGACGAGCAGATTGGTAATCAGGTAACACTAGGAGATATGGTCAGCGAGTTAGAAGCCGCTGCAGTAAACGCAACCCGTATATCCGACATGCAAGAAGTGTTGCGCAAGTACGGATTAGGAGACATCGGTAATTACGAACCGACCATGGGTGATCTTGGCCGAATTACATCTTGGTCAGTAAACGCAGATGGCAACCCTATACTCGTGGATGCCGGCGTACTCGTGGATGTACGTAGCTTTAAAAACCAAACGAAAGAGTTTTACGATGCTGACTTTAGAGAGTTTACTAGAGATAGCCGACGCCTTAAAAAGGAATTAGAAGAGAATGATAAGTATACTAAGTTTCAGATAGTAGGTGAGAACGCTGCTTTAAACCCATATATAAAAGGGAATTTACTTATCGCTAAGAAGATGGAGTCTGCAGGCAAGTCTGCTAAAGCTATAAGGATAGCTACCATGTGGGAAAAGGGGGCTGATGGGAAGTGGAGATACGAAACAGAAGATCCTTTATTCGACACAAAAGCATTTAACGACTTTGTTTTATCAGGTCAATATTCGAAGACGAAGTATGATATAGCAAGTGTTATTGGCAAAAACGCCGAGATATTAAAATTATATCATCAGCTCAAAGATGTCAAGATAATCAAAGCTGACGCTAGATTCGATATATTCAAATCAACCCAAGGATGGTACGATAGTGATAAGAAGACGATAACAATAACCCCTTATGCTGCTGATCTTAAATTAACATTTATACATGAACTGCAGCATGCTATTCAGGATATAGAAGGATTTGATAAAGGAGCAAATCTCTCATCTGCTTTAGAGAGTGTGCCAATGCGTAAGCTGAAAGACTTAGCAGCAAAAGCAACCTTGCTTGTTAGGAAAAGACTAAAAGAATCAAAAAGCAACCTTGACAAACTAAGTAGCGCTTTTGATGCGGTTAAAAACAACGCGTCAGTAATAGACAGGGTAGAAGATTTATGGGCTAAAATAATTGAAGAAGATGAAAATGCATCTCAGCTTTACACAAAATTAAAAAGCGAATCCCCAGACAAAAATCCTTTCAGCAATCAACGCTTAAAGGACGCCTACACGAAAAGAGCTAACGCAAAAAAAGAGCTAGTTGAACTGTATGGAGATATCTTTAATGGAGCGCATAAAGACGCATTGGATAATGTTATGCCTACATATACGGGAGAGAGCTTTTTAGAAACTCTTTCTAATGAACTGTCTAACTTAAACTCGTCACTTCAGAGAGATGTAAAGGCGATGAGTAAGATAGATATGGCGATGAGCAGAAGCGAAATCATAAAAGCGATAAAAGATTTTCTTCCTAGTAGCGTGTCTTATAACATATATGCTAGCGTGTCAGGAGAGGTTGAAGCTAGGAATGTTGAGTTTAGAAATAAATTAAGCAAAACGCAAAAAAGAGTAATGACCCTAGAGTCTACCGAAGACATTGACAGGGACGCTCAATTATCAGATAGAACCAAGCCAAACCAATACATACTTCCTGATTACAACTCAGACCCAGTAGGTAGAAACGTTCTTTATCAAGATGCTCAAGGAGCCATGGTCCAAGAGCGTTCAATGCATACCATATACGCATTGACAAATCCAAATGTATCGACACCTTTACATGAGTTAGCTCACGTGTTTGAGTCGTTCATGTCAGGTACTGAAAAGAAAGCTGTAATGAACTGGCTAGGCCATGATACTTGGACAAGAGAAACAAGTGAAGGGTTTGCTCGTGGATTTGAGAAGTTCCTTTCAGAAGGTGTAGCTCCTAATAGATGGCTTCAAGTATTCTTTAATAAATTTAAGCAGTGGTTAACTGATATCTACAATGGAATAACCGGTAGTGATATTGACCTGAAGCTAACCGACGAAGCTAGACAGTTGTATCAATCAATGTTGCAACCGCAAACCGCAAGAAGAACCGAGTTAGAAATAACGCAACAACAAGCAAGGTATCAAGCATCTACTCCTAGAAAACAAAAGGACCCATTAAAAACAAAAAGAAAGAAAGCTTCTTATAGCGTAGTGAAGAAAAGGCTTTTAAAGTCATTCCCTAACATGGCTATAAAAGAAGAGTCAATGGGGACTGATGAAGCGTTTGCTATTATAGACAACGGTGTTATCTTAGTTAACTCAGACAAACTAGACGGTGCTGTTTTAATGAAAGAAGCAGCGGCTTTATGGTATGGATTAATGACTGATATGAATGCGGCTTCATTCAATAGTAAGTCATTCTTTTATACGGAAGCGATGAAGTCTCCTGAGTTTAAGTCTCAAGACACATCTATACCAGAAGATAAAAGAGTTCAGAATGCTATCATCGAGATAATAGCAAACGACGCAGTAGCTAAAAAGCCAATAACAACTAAGTTTTGGGATGCTTTTATCAAGGTCCTAAAGAAGTTAGGGATAGATGTTAGAGCAAGTCTCCACTTTCCTACAATGACCTTTGATGACTTTACATCGAAAGCCGCGAAAGAGTTATCTCGCGGAATCCCATTAACCGATTCATCCGTACTAGACCTTCAAGAAGCCGCGAAAGGCAAGAAGGAGATAATGATAGACTCTGCGTTGCTTCAGATGAATAGAGGCTTTGGTAAGAAATTAAGAAGCTCTTTTAATTTTTGGTACACGTCTGATATGGGATTAGATAGAGAAGCGGCCAGACTTGTTGAATCTATCAAGCAAGTTCCTAGAGCTGCAAAGTCGGTAGCTGATTTGGAGATTAGAAGCCTTGTCAACCTTGTCAAGAAGGAATATAAAAATGACGCTAAAAAGGTTCAGGATGCTCTTATAATGGTGAACGAGTACTGGGCCGGAGAGCGCTCTTTTTACGATCTACCTGAAGGCATAAGACCACAAGCGGTTAGAGTAAGAGAAATGATTGACAACTACTCTGAGCGATACTTAGAATACATGAGAAACACGGGTCAAGTAATAGGTCAGTTCAACGAGAACCTTGACATATTTCTTACCAACAACTTCAACTTAGAAGATGATTTTGAAAGCGCAAGCGATCAGCTAAGAGCGTACCACGAGCAAGAAGTATCGCAATACCAGAATGTAAAAACACAAGAAGATATAGAGTTCGCGTATGAGTACCTTCAACTAGAAGCTCTTGGGTTAAGCAAAGAAGCCATGAAGTTTATAGACGCCGAGGTTAGCGCCATGGAAGCTATGAATCTAGATATGGATAGAGATATCCCCGCTAGAGAAATGGAGTTGCGAAATGAACTCAGAGACCTTTACGAAAAAATGCGTAAGCAGATTAATGTAAATGAAGTATCAGAACTAAGTGAAGAAGAGCAGAAACGAAAATTAGAAGAAGAGAAGGCGGCATGGGAAAAAGAAGATGAAGACAATACTTTCTTTGAATTTTATCCTGAGTCAGCGCAAGGAGAAACAATGCCTGAGCGAGTTCTCTTATCGCAAATAGAGTTCATAAAGGCGATTATAAACATGAATACCGGAAAGCCTATTAACAAGGTGACACTCGGTAAAATGTTGCAAAAGAAACAAGCGTTAGAAACTAAGATTACAAAATCACATCTTGACTCCCATCAAGTATTCGGAACTCGATTTGAATACTTGCCAGAAACCGATAGTTACAATTTTAAGATGTATCAGAAGAATGGGAACATAGTGGATATAAAAGGAGTTTCACGTGAAGATGCTATTAAGATGTTTGGTAACGAAAACCTTATTCAATCCATGATGGATGACACCGAAGGTTATAAGATACTAAACCCCGTAGCTTTAATGAAGAACAACGTTCTGTATGAGAGAATCAGAAAGAATGGTGGGACGTATTTAAACAGAAGCTACATGAAGCATGACTTCGATAACTATGCGGAGCATGTTAAATCGGTAATAGGCTGGGACAACTGGATTAAAGTAACCGACTACATAAGAAATCAATTCAACGATAAGTCAATTGTAGCGGTCCGAAAAGTATCGGATGACAGATATGTATTCACGAACAGATTAGGAGTCGTGAGCACCCCCGTTAAGTCTCTGGACATAGCTAATACACTAGAAGAGATGGGTGTGAGCTCAAGAGATGTTAGACTATTTAAAAAAGCAGCCCCTGGAGTAGACTTTAAATTCGGGAGACCTACCGGAAGGATTCACAACTTCGCCCAAGGAGATAATTCAGGCATTCAATTCTTATTGACGAATGAAGCTATGATGACTTATATCAATAAAGTATTGTCTGACGAAGAGATAAACTCTAGTGCTGGCGTATCGGTAGGCGAAATGACGTTAGACTCAGGTATCCTTAAAAAGAAAAAGAACCTTCCAGAAGCAATGAGAATACTTCTTGGAGAATATACCGACCCAGTTATTACAGGAGCCAAAACATTAGCTAACGTAAAATCATTAGTAGAAGGCTCCGAGTTGAGAAAAGAACTTATTGATAGCGGTATGGGTAAATACTTCAGCCCAACAGAAAGTAAATCGTTTAACAAAAAACTACCTGATGGATACTACCCGACAGATGTTTACACTACCGAAGAAGTAGCGAGAGTATTAGAAGATACTGGTATAGCATCGTCTAACACCGCCTTGAAAACTATTCAGTATCTATCAGCCACAACAAAAGCAATGCTTACCGTGGGGTCATCTCCATCAAACGCCAGAAACTTTCTTGGTGCTTTAATGATGATGTCTAACTCAGGTAATATTGGTGGATTAGGTCATTTGAATAAAGCAGCTCAAGTAGTATTTGCTGACTTTACTAAAGGAGATAAAATAGCTGCGGCAGCATTAGCTGTTCCGTTAGCTTTAGTAGGAGCCGCTAGACAGCATATTCCATACGCTAAAATGCAGGGTCAAGCATCAGTTAATGATCTGTACGCCGAAGTAATGGGTCTTGGGTTGTTAAACTCTGCTGCTGATATTGGAGTAATAGAAGAAGTATTTAGAAGCACTGCTAACGAAAAACCTTCTGTATGGTGGAACGAAGTGTCAGGCAAGAAAAATAATATTGGTAAATTTTTAGACAAGGCTAAAGACGGGATTGATGACGTAGCTGAATCAGCAAGAAAAACCTATCAGACATCGGATGCGCTATTTAAAGTAGCTGCTTACTTCTGGAATAAGAACGAGTTAATTAAAGACGGGATGGATCCGAAGGAAGCTGGCATCCGAGCGGCTGATATTGTGAAAGACACAATAGCTACATACGAGAGAGTTCCTAGAGTTGTTAAATGGTGGTCCCAATTCGAGTTAGCTGGTAACTTTATCATGTTCAGGTATGAACAACTACGTACCATGGTAAACACCATAAAGATAGGATTGCAAGAAGTTAAAGAAGGTATAGCTGAGGGAAATGTAAGAAAACGAAATAGAGGTATTCAGCGAGTAGGAGCGAAGTCTCTTAGCGTAGGAGCTTTTAACATAATGGGCGCTAAAGCTATATGGGCGCTACTTGGTTACGATGACGATGATGAAAACTTTTTAAGAAGGTTGTTCCCTGAATACTCTAGAAGGGGTGCGTTAATACCTTATGCGAATAAAGATGAGTTTTCTGGTACGTTTAAATACTTAGACCTTAGTTTCATCCTTCCTGGAAACGACTACAGTAAAATGTGGGTAGCCTTAACCCAAGAAGATTATTCGCTAGCAGAAGGGGCGATTGCTGCCGGTGAAGAGTTGCTAGCTGGATGGTCCGATATAGACGTATTCCTTGGATACTTACTTGAAGGTTATAAAGGAATAGACGGGTACGGACATAGGATATACAATTCTACTGATAGCGGTTTCCGGCAATTTTCTAATAGAGGAATACACGTAACTCAAGCTCTAATACCTGGAACTGCTAAAAAAGCAAATGATATTCTTATAGCGATAGCTCAAAACATGGAAGAGACAAATCCTGACCACTGGTTTGTTTCAACTGTAAAAAACATGAACCCATCTCGTTACGGATTATACAAGCAAGATATTAGTAACAACTTGCTAGAACACGCAACTGGTATTAGATTAAAAGAAGTAGTATTAGGCACTAGAGCTAAGTACGAGTTCAGAGAGTATTATAATAAGGAATACCAAGAAATACAAAAGCCATAGAGCAAATAAAGAATTGTACGAAACAAGAAGAGAAGTGTTTCTTAAAAAAGACCTAGCTCCTTTGTTTAATGCTACGTGGGAATTGTTAGGAAAAAGAGAAGCTATCAAAGCGATGGAAGACGGTGGATTCAGCAAGCAGATGGTTGGAGAAACCATCAGAGCGGCGCGGTTGATTGACTAAACTGATATTTGTCAAATTAAATATATCTTTGATGTCAAACATACCTAGTCATGGCCTTAGTACTTGTCATATCCAGAAACTCTATAAACACATCAGCTACTACTGCTTACCTTCAGGACGATGTTCCTTATGGAGCTACGAATGGATGGGATGATAGCGGAAACCCATCAAGGGGAGTAGAAGCGGTTCCGGTAAACGACCCTGCTGCTTTAATTATTTTCTGCACAAAGATTGCCGCGCAGATTGCCGATGATTCGTTTATAGATTTACTATCGACTTACGACCCGACTTCGGTTCCTAACTCTCTAGACCCTGATAACAAGGTGTTTTTAAACGTAGATATCCTTACGAATGGAGATGGGATTTACTTTTACGAAGCCGTGGTTCTTAAATACCTAGTTGATGCTGGCGCAAGCCCTGGCTATTTCTGGGATAACG
Organism: Darwinula stevensoni; assembly: GCA_905338385.1. NCBI lineage: Eukaryota > Metazoa > Arthropoda > Ostracoda > Podocopida > Darwinulidae > Darwinula > Darwinula stevensoni. The sequence goes on from CAJPEV010002598.1 coordinate 31,015, forward strand.
GAAACGGTAAACTCGTTTACTGGGATGGTGCATCGGCCACTGATGTTATCTACTACGACGAGACTCCTGCATCTACAGCCGCTACTCCTGAGTATTATAAAGACCTTATAACATCATCTGTAGATAACGACGGATATGTAGACGACTATGGATTTTACGACATTATATACGATGTAGAAGCCACCAGAGTAAGAAGTCAATTAGCTGTAGATATAACATCGTCTCAGTGCGGATGCAGTACTGATAAATCAGTGCTTTGCGATTGCTGCACTGACAAGAAAAAGCTACACGATTTGCTGAGGCTTCAGATTGAAGGAGCTAACGCTAACTGGGCTCAAGGCGCTTACAGAGATGCAGCGAAAAACTTTGATATGATTACCAAATTGATTACAGAAGCTAACTCTCTTGGATAATGAGTAACTGGATTGAAGAACAAATAACGGAGTTCATAAACCTAGCCATACAAAGGCTAGGTAATTTAACGGCTGAGATATCCGACAACTATCTAGAAGGCGGAATCTGGGCTGACGAGTACTATGAAGCTACCGTTATATCAAGAACGCTTCTTGCTCTTCAGAACAACTACTCAACACTATCTACACAAGAAAGGCTAGCGTTGGTAAATGACGTAAGGAAAATAGTTAACCTAAACAGATATATTCCGATAGATTTAGACGGCAGTGTGTTTGTTTATTTCAATGACATGGCTCAAGCGTCTGCAGGAGCTAGTTCATTAGTAACCACATTCATTGCTTTAACAGATACATTCTCTTCGTTTTCAGGAAGAAACAACCATATACTTCAAGTTCAAGGAAGTCAAGTTGGATCTTTTGACATAGAGAACAAAACTCTGGCAACACCAACCATCCTCGGCAATAAGTCCGGCACTGATATATTCGCCGTATTTAAGAATGACGGAACAACCCCGTTAGCCCTTATAGAAGGCGCGTTGTTCGGACAAGACTTAGTAGTTGACGATGGAGCCAAGGTAGAAGTTTCAGCTTTTTTTCAATACCCACTTTTAGCTTCAGACGAAAAAGCACCGCAAGTTGTATCTGGAGATTTTGGTTCAACTAATCCTGGCGCTGGAACCCCGTCAGCCACCTACACACACACCGATCTTAACGGCGGTCAGATATCAACTAATGATTCGTATTCAGTTGTGTTCTCTGCCCCTAAAACAGGGTTAATCATAGTAGGTAGTAATATACAGTTTGCGAGTGGCTCAGACGTAACGCAAGACAGTATATCAGTGACATTTAAGAACAGGATATACTTTGGCCCTTCAATAGAAACTTCTTTAACAGAAGCGCAAGCAAAAGCACTAGCCACAGTAAGGTTCGGAGATAATACAGAAACCTTCTCTAGCGTAACAGCAGGAGTAGGAGAATACATTTACTTCTTGTACGATAATTCCGAAGCTGACATCACTACAATAACCGAAGATGGCGCAACTACAATAACTGGAGCGTTCACTAAAATCGGAACCCTTGCTATCACAAACGAAGCAGGAGTAGCTAAGACGTTAAAAGTGTATAGATCAAACGCTACTAATTCATTTTCTGGTAACACATTAAAATTTGAGTAATGTCAATAGAAAGACCTGACGATTTAAAGAACAGAAACCCTGCAAGGTTTATAGTTGATTCTGCTGATGTGAAAGGTGGCTTAATGGTAGTGGATGATTTATTGGCTCCAGATTTAGAAAGCGCACTAGGAGAAAATAAAGCTAAGATAGGCCAGCCTGTATGGGTTGTCAACGAAGGGAAGAAGTATGCTTTAAAAAACATCGCTAGCCCCACAAACCCTGCTTCCTATGAGTTAGAAGGAACTGCTGCTGCTCAATCCGCTACCGCTGGCTTGAGTTTGATTAAAGGGTTGCAAGTAATATCCGCTACAGCAGGAGTCTCAGACGGTACTGGAGTTGTTCAGATAACCAACTCACCGATTATAACAATGCCGGACCCAACGCTTACATTCTACTTTGATGCTGGAATTAAGTCTGATTTGTTGTTTGACAATAAAGGAGACGGCATAGCTACATTATCTCCTTATAGCGGAGAAGAAGTTGAAGAGACAACTATTTATCCAGGAGAGAAGATACAATTTTATTCAGACGGCACTAATTGGCGCGTAAAATAAACAATATGGTATTCCCGAATTTCCCAACTATACGAAACCGATTTATATTATTCGGAGCTGTTGCGACAGTCATCGCTTTTGTAAAAGGACTTATCCAATGGCTTAGTGGCGAATACTATGTTGATGGTGACGGTTATCCAGTTGACGGGCGAATACTAGACAAGTCAGCACAACAAGGTGGCTATCCGAATATTGCGAGTGGTTATGCTTTGAGTTTTGACGGGGTGAGTGATTACGCTGAGATAAACTCGGAATTTACTTATCTTGGAGAGCAGGATTTTACGGTATCTTTTTGGATATACCTAGTAGACCAAGGCGCTACTCCTTACGCTTCTAATCAAGTTATACTAAACCAGCAAGGTTCGACTATAAATAGCATAAGCATAAGTACAGATCTTGATTTAAGAATAAGACTGGGTAATATAAATTACACGTCATTAGGATTCTTTACAGGAGAAACTGATAAATGGACTCATGTCTCTATTGTCGCTAAGAGAACTTCAAATGCAGAGTTTTATAAAAACGGAGTTTTATTTGACACATCGAATATTTCTTCAGGACAAGTTACGATTGGATTTTATTATATAGGAGCTAGACCAGCTTTGGATAATAATTTAAACGGGAGTATAGCTAGTCTTTTAATAAACTTTGGCGCACTAACAGATGTACAAGTACAAGAGTTGTATAACGGTGATATAAGGCCAACAGGATTGTCTGCTGCTGATATTGATTTAGACCTTAGACTAATAGAGGGAGCGGGAGTTTTGGTGAAAGATTATTCACCAAGCGCAAATGATGTAACTGGCACAGGAACAACATGGTTGGCAAATATTCCATACGGTCAGCAAATGGCTTTTGCAGGGCATAATGTCGCTCTTAATGGCGGAAATTATATAAACGTAGCAGGGGTAACCGACGATGCTACGACTGATATAAACAGCAACCCAATAATAGATTTTGTTTATGATATAAACCGATACAAGTTGCCGACCACAGCGGTTCAAGTGTTTGACGGGATGGATGATGATGTGAGTCTTGGTTCAGAAATAACCTATGCAGCAAATTTTGAATTGAAGTTTGTATTTGCTCCAAACTCATTTGCAACTAGAGAGCTTGTAAGTGGAAGTGGTGGTGAGTATATCAGATTAAATTCAGCAAGTCAAATATCAATCAATACAGCAGCAGGAGTTTCAAACTTCGCGGTTACATTAATCGAGAAAGGAATTAATGAAGTACTCATTCAGAGATTCGGGTCGTCGATTCTTTGTACTGTTAATGGTCAATTGCAAGACAGCGTTACCAATAGCGGAACGTTTAAGATAAACAACATAGGCTCAGATACATTCGACGGTTACATCAAGTCGGTTGAAGATGTAGGTAATCATTTATGGACAGAAGCAAACGGATGGATTGACGAAGTCGGTTCAAACGATGGAACGGTTAATGGCTCACCAACAAGTGAGATTGTAGCATTGACATACGCGAATCACGCAACACCAAAGACGGGGATAGCACTTGATTTTGATGGGGTGAATGATAAGGTTGAAATAATAAGTGATGTTTTCTCAAATGTTGCAAATACAGATATTTCTATTGCTTTTTGGTATAAAAGGGTAACATCAGCAGCAACTTTCATTCTTGACCCAAGAAATTCAGGCAGTAGTGATGGGTTTAATATTTCTCAAACAGCCGTTAATAATATTCAGTTTCAAGGGGCTAATATCTTAACTACAGATTTACTCAATGGCAATTGGCAGTACATATCAATAAGCTTCACTATAGGGGGTACTTCCGTTACAGCTTATGTTAATGGCGTAAGTCAAGGGAGTATAGGGGCAGGTACAATTTTAAGGCCGTCTCAGGGTAAAATGAAATTAATGACATCATTTGTAAACACAAGTTTTAACGACGGGGACATAGCATCATTCCAAGTTTACAAATCATTACTAACACCAACACAAATCACCGAACTCTACCGAAACCCACAACTAGATTGCCCAAGCGATTTAGACCGAAGCAACCTAGCTTTGAGTTTAAGATTGGATGACGCGATTGGCGCAACGGCACTTGATTATTCGGGCAACGCAAATAATGGCACAATAACGGGAGCAACTTGGATTTATGGGCAAGAGTTTCCTGTGAAGCAGTTATGCCTTTCAAACTTTAATATTAGTGGTTCCAACGAATTGATATTTGGAGTTACAGATGATGCTTTGGTCGATATTAATGGCGACCCATTAACACCAAGAAAAGCAAGTGAACTCGCATTGCCATACATTTATCACGAAGGTTTGGTTACACCGCACAACGACAGTATGAACCCGACAGACGGTTATACATTCGGCTTTGTTACGGAATATGCTTTGGTCAATACGTTTGATGTGATAGTTAGCAAAGGAGATGATATTACAGCAGTTAATTCAATTGGAGTAAGAGCTATTGGTGGAGATTTTCAATTGGTAGTAAATACAGCCACTATAAATCTTGCTTACGCTTCTGCATTAACGGGCATACATAGCCATTTTATAACGGTTGGCATTGCAGGAAATTACGTTTGGTATATTGACGGAGTATCAAGAGCAAGCGGAACGACCAACGCTGCCCCAACTAATACTGATGACCTTTATCAATTCAGCGATTTAACAGATGGTAGAGAGTTTACAAAGAATGTTGGAGATTTTCAGTTTTACAATAAAGTGTTGACAGCAGCAGAAGCATTGAACAATTTTAACGCGATAAAAACAGTTTACGGACTTTAAAAAGAATAGCCATGAAAATGTACTTTAGCATCCCAGAAGCTAGCGCATACGATAAGTTGCCACCTAAGATGTTGGCAAAGCATACCTACAAAGAGATTGATACACTTGACAACGAAGTGACGGTTGAGCCTAATTGGATTCAATACCAAGAGCGCAACAAGGCAAAAATGGGCGCACCGAATGTTTACAGAAAATATCAGGGTAATAAGTTTTTGATAATCGGATTTGAGCCAAGTGCTTTAGGTGGAATATTGACCGAGCTTGAAGGATTAGGCGCAGGATTAACACCCCCAAGCTACACTGTTTGGACATCCAATGAAATCAATGCGTTTGGATGGGATGCGGACGAGCAAGTATAAATAAACAAAGCGATGACTTCTTTAAGAAATATAAATACTAAACTTCAAGATACTTTTCAAGCCGATGCTTTTGGCCGAGGCAGAGTGTCGTCTCCTGATACCCGTCTAGATGTTGAGTTTATCTACGACAAGCAAGAAGAGTTCTTTGATGAGATAACTAATAACGGAACGGTTACTCATAATCCAAACTCAAGAGACTTAACTCTAGCGCTTACCAGCGTAGCTCCTGGATCTAAAGCAGAGATGAGAAGTCATCCGGTTCCATACACACCAGGAAACTCTCAGCTAGTAGAAGTTACTGGAGTTTTAAACTTAGCGTCCATTTCTAGCGGAACAACTGAATGTTTTTTAAGATCAAGTGTAACTGGTGCTCCTGTTGAAGTTACCTACCCACAAAATACATGGGTCAATGAAGAAGGATCTGCATCTCTTAGAACTGGATTAGACTGGGGATTGTCTCATATATTTCTTATAGATTTTCAGTCGTTAAAGGTTGGCCGTATAAGGTTCGGAATAGTTACTGGCGGAATAGCCACTCAGGTTATGACTATAGAGAACGACAATCTTAGAGACAGTGGCTACTGGCAAGTTCCTTCACTTCCTGTTTATTACAACTTATACCACAGCGGCGCCGAAACATTTATGGAAGTAGGATATGGAGACGAGAACAACGCTGTAGGTTTCAGGCATAGAGTTCCAACCAATCTAGTTGCTACTATGAAGGCTATCTGCTGCACTGTAAAATCAGAAGGCGGAAACCCTATAAGGGCTTTAGCAGGATTATCTAGAGGCGTCTCTATGGGGACAACTACTAAGTCAGTTTCAAGTACATCAGTTTGGCAACCGTTGATATCAGTCAGAGCGAAGTCTACTTTTAAATCTCTCACCAACTTAGGGATAGCGATACCCAAGTCCATATCCGTACAGACAGACAACCCTATTGAATTAAGAGTAGTACACGACGGTGCGTTAACAGGCGCTGCATGGACAGATGTTGATGTCAACAACTCGTGTGTGGAGTACGATATAACAGCATCAGCGGTCACTGGCGGTCACAATGTAGTTCTTGGATACGCCGCGTCTGGTAAGAACCTAGAAACAGCCGCGTCTGCTATACTAGGCAAGACGGTTTTGTGGAGTAGGAAAGGGGTAGAAACAGGGATATTCACAATCCTAGCAAGAAAAACCACGGCGACTAATGCTACTGTGTTAGCCGCTATGAACTGGGAAGAAATAAGATAATAAATGGGACCTACAGATGTAATAGACAAGGTATCGGATATCGAAAGCTTAACAGCGGCTTTTCAATGGATCATAATGGCGTTAACGACGGTTATATTCATTATGGGTACTGTAGTCGTTCATCTGTACAATAGGAACCAAAAGCAAAGGGATAGGTTAGAAGAAGAAAAGAAGTCGATTAATGACGATCTTTATAAGCTAACGGTGGATAATCTTACAATCTTAAAGGATTTGAAGACCGCCTTGAATGGAAATAACATGCTTATTAAAGAAATACCCAACGACATAAAACAACATATCGACACGCAAACAATGGCGTTAACAAATAAGATTGAACTATATGGAAAGAGTCCTAGATAAAAGAGCTGCTACAAATAGAAACTTTGCTGAGATAAGTAGAATAGCAAAAGAGTTTAAAGAGCTTTCCATTACAGTACCGGATAGAGAACCTGTGGTATTGCACCGTAGCAAATGGATGATAGACGAAGGTCCTAACGGAAAGAAGTCTAAGTATATATCCTTTGAAAACTTCAACGCTTTTATGACCGATGGAATAGACTCTAATGAGTGCGACACCTTGTTCTGTGATATTGAAAAAGGGTATGAAATGGCTATGCATAATCACTCAGTAGAAGGTTATGAAGTCGAGAGCGTTTTAGTTATTAGCGGTCATGTGAAGTATAGCTTTTCACACGGAAGGACAGTTGAAATAATAGGTGGAGAGAGTTTTAGCTTGAACGCTAGAGAAGACCACTCATTTAAGGCTATGAGAGATTCTAAGATTATAGTAACGTTTAAGCCGAGGCAATTATGAGAAATGTAAACATGATAGTTGTTCATTGTTCTGCGTCAAGACAAAACGCAACAGTAGAAGACATTAAAAGATGGCATACTGAANTAAATAAAAAAGGGTTAGATTTAACGATGAATGATTTTTTTGGTAAAAATGCGTTTATCCTAGATGGGGTTCTTTATAAAAGCAAAAGAGACGCCGCTGTAAAACTAGGTGTATCAAGAACTAAACTTTCAAAAATGGTTTTTTAATGAGTAATCGAATAACTAAATCAAAACGCTTTTGGGTAACGACAATCGTTTCGTTTGCCATGATACCTGCTTGCTATTATTCAATCCATTTGAAGATGGATCTGGTAGCAACCTTAATAGCTACCGGAGTATTTGCTTCAGCAGGAGTTTATGTAAACCAAGAAACTAAAAGACCAAGCGATAATGCAAAGGCGAGTAGCAGCGTGGCTAAAGACCAATAAAGAACGTATCTTAATATTGATACTGTTGGCAATGCTATTGCCTATGTATCAGTTGTGGAAGAGTAATCAGGAGTTGATTAAGAATCAAACTGAATATTACGAACGTGTAAAGATTTGGACCGAGCGCTCTAAGAAGTATGAGAGTGAAATAGACTCTATCAAAAAAAAAGAAGCAGCAGTAAAAGACTCTATAGAGTTCCTAGCTACGGAAATAAATCTATTGGAGAAACAGATTAAAAACATGAAGTATGAAACGAATGTTGATGACCATGTTCGCGGTATTAGCGATAATGACCTTCTCAAAAGTATACGCTCAAGATACGCTGCTTCAAGTAGAGAGTAGTCTTATTAGAAAACTGTATTCTGACGCCTTAAAATACGATAGCTGTAAAACTCAATCCATGTACTTGCAATCAGTCGTAGGTAAGCAAGACGATCAGATAGAAAAGATGAATCGGTTGTACACTTCAGCAAATGATAGGGGTAACAAATGCAATGAAGAACTAGCTACAACAAGTAGTGAGAGAAACTTGTTAGCTGAAGAAAACCTAGATTTGGAGAATCAGGTAGATAAAAAGAACAAATGGATAAGTAGGTTGCTTATCACCGCAGGAATAGAAGCAGTAGTTATTGTGTTATTGGCTTTGTAACTAATTGATTGTCAGAGACGCTAAAAACAAGAAGCCTGATAATCAATTAGTTGTAAATACATAGATTATTCGATGCTCAAAAATGAGCCGCTTGACAGTCAGAGAGTTATACACGTTGCAGATGACTTTAGGATGCGAGTTAATTACATGTTGTTTTTGTGAGTATCTAAGCTTTAGCTCATATTTGAGCGAAAGAATTATATTTGCTGCATAGAGTCGCAGCTATATCAAGAAATTATTAAAAACCGCCCATGATTTCAAGCCTGCGACCTTGAATGACTGGGCGTTTTTGTTTATGCAAGAATTAATACAAGTAACAACAGACGCGCAAGGTGCAAGTGTTGTAAGCGCAAGGGATTTAAAAAAGTTTTTAGATGTGAATACCCATATTAGCACATGGGTTAACAGACTAGCTGAAAAGTATGATTTCATTGAGAATCAAGACTTTTCTATTTTGAAAAGTGGTAATCCTACCGGAGGTATTGACAAAATAGACGATTTCGCCTTGACTCTGGATATGGCTAAAGAGATATCAATGTTGCAAGGCAATGACAAAGGCAAGCAAGCAAGAAGGTATTTTATTGAGTGCGAGAAGAAATTAAAGGAAAGTCTTCCTGCTTCATTTTTAATTGAAGACCCTATAAAGAGAGCTGAAGCTTGGATAGAAGAGCAGAAGCTATTAAGACAAGCAGAAGCTACAAAAGCTGAGATAGGAAGTAGAAGAGAAGCTACTGCAATGGCTACTGCGTCTGTTCAATCTAAAAGAGCAGCTAGACTAGAACAAGAGTTAGATAAATCAAAAGAATACTGCACTATCAAAAGAATGCAGATGCTATGCCATGGACAAAAGTTTGACTGGAGACTTTTGAAATCAACATCTAACGAAATGGGGATAGATGCAATTGATGTATTTGATTCTAACTACGGTTCCGTAAAGTCTTACCATAAAGACGTATGGAAAGAAGCATACGCCCTAGAATTTTAGTATATAAAAAATAACCACGAATTGTGAAATAATAATAAAATCACAATGCAAAAAAGTGTACTATTAATAATAAAATCGGCAGGAATTATGTATCTTGCCGATTTTAATTTATTATAAAAAGTAAACAATGGAAATTATCCATGACGGAATTAGTGGAAATCTTAAAACCATTTCAGACATCCCAGTAATATTTGAATACGTAGGTCATATCATGGGCAAGCCTCGGCAAACTCAAAGAGATAAGTGGGCCAAGCGACCAGAAGTAATGCGCTATAGAGCATGGTCAACCGAGATGAGATACAGGGCCAACACCGCTGGTTACAAGCTACCAGAAGTGTTGTCCTGCATATTCTATATTGAGATGCCTAAGTCGTGGTCTAAGAAAAAGAGAATAGAGCATTACGCTCAGCCCCATCGACAAAAACCAGACTGTGACAACCTTGTTAAATCAGTTCAAGACATACTAGCCAAAGAAGATAGTTATATCCATACACTGAAAGACATCAGAAAAGTATGGTGGGATTATTCTAAAGTAGAGTTCCTACTGTAACACACCGAGAACATCATCTCTAGTAATGATAACAATATCCTTATCATCATCTATTTTCAACTTGTTAGGAGAGTTTTTATGAACGTAAACAATGTCACCTTCATTAACATCTCCATCTTCAAAGTCCCATCCAGTAGAACAAGGTCCAATCTTTAAGATTTTCAAGTAATTCATTTTTGGCTTTTGAACTTGTACTGGGTTAAGGATTATCCCTGAAGGAGTCGTGCTTTCTTCATCGTATACAAATTCCGCTAAGCAGTTGTCAAAAGCAGGAAACAATTCACCATCTCTTTCGTAGCAATATATAGAACTCTCGAACATCCCCATATTAACATCTAGAAAGAAGTAGTCAACTTCGTGTTGTTCCCAGTTTATAGACGTACCCAAAGGCTTATTAATAGCTAAGCCAGCGTCTATAGCGTATTCAAAAGCGTTGTGGTGAAAGTAGATTTTATCACCTTCTTTAATATTAACAGCCCATTCAATGAACTCTTGCTTCCATGTCTCATTTCTACTGTTATCGGTAGGCCGATATTTAACAGTAGGGTTAGGCCGATCTAACTTAACAGTCTTAGGTGTCTTCATTACCGTACCGGTATACACATCGTAGTCGGTCCTTCTAAACCTATGGTCAACAATAAGCTTTTGATTGCCATTGAATTTTATAACGTTATTTCTATCGTCTGGTTTTACACAGAACAGATGTGAATTAGCTGGTGTAATCATGTTGTTATTTTAAAAGGCGCTACTCTCGTAACGCCTTGATTGTCAAATAGTTTTTAAAAAGGCAAACTGTCGTCAAAACCTTCATCGCTGTCATCATTATCAGACGGCATTGGAATACCTGGCTCTACTGGCTCATGCATTTTAGTGTAGACTTGCTGAGGAGTAGTCTCGTCCTTAGTAAGGCCTATTCCAGAACCTTCAGGAATCGGCGCCGATGGAGCGTTCACTTTAAAGTGGTCTAAAACATTCTTGAAC
>CAJPEV010002599.1:0-41938 GCA_905338385.1 Darwinula stevensoni
GCTTGATATTCCACGTGATCGCGCAGTGGTCCGAATCTCCGAAGTTATCCTGTACATTAACGTCTCGTGCCATATCGTCGTCCGTCGCGAAAACTAAATCCAATGAAGCTTCCTCGCGAGTCGGTTCATTTACATATTGAACGAGAAAACGAGAAAAGCGTCCTGAACCGCAACGAGAAATTCCCTATCCCTTTCACACCCCCCTTGTGGCACCGACCAATCTATTTTTGGCATGTTGAAGTCTCCCAAGAGAAATACCTGCTTCGAAATCTCGCCGTTCCTACGCATGAGTGCAAAATACGCTGCTTCATCCTCGAGAGAAGAGTTAGGGGGCCTATAACAAATTCTTATCACGATCTTCCCAGTTGCCTCACCGGTCTCGCACCATAAGTGTTCGATTGCTCCACAGTTAGTCGAGGTGAGATCTTCTCTGACGGGAACGCCCAGTTCGGTTTTAGCGTACAATGCGATTCCTTCCCCCTTTCTGCCGAGCCTATCCTTCCGCAAGATGTCGTACCCTTCGATCTCGAATTCCTTCTCCGAAATGTGATAACCACTCCAAGTCTCGGTTATTCCGATGACATTGAAATTGTTGTCTAGTGCCCGCCCCCTTAGCTCGTCTATTTTATTACGTATGCTGCGCGCATTCACGTAGAAACACTTGACTCTTCCCTGCCTTTCCTGCACACCAGTACGTCAAATACGAGATAGGCGAGCTTTCTCGCTGCTCAATTTGGCGTGGAATGACCTACAGTGAAGGACAAACTGTTGCAATGTTCGACACATTGCCAGTATATGACTCATATCTCGAGTATGACGTGTTCAATTTAGCTTAAATTTCAATCATACTCCTACTTCCTGGCTTTCGATTGGCGCTAGTCACATGTCAATTGGTCTCCTATTGTCTAAGTGGCAGTTGTTCAAAGCGAACGAGGTCATTGCAACAGTTGTTTTCCTTTCACTCAGGCATACGAAAAAACGAATTTATTAATACTTTATTTGCTTGCCTTTGGCCTTCAACACTGCCTGAACCCTTCTAGGCATGCTTTCAATCAAATCCGAGCATGTTTGGATTGGAATGGCGTCCCACTCAGTCTTGACCCGCTGCCAGAGCTCGTGGATGCTGACGGGCTCATTCTTGTACCTCGCGAGCCTCCGCTTCAAATGTTGCCACAAGTGCTCTATTGGGTTGAGGTCTGGCGACTGTACTGGCCATTCAAGGACCTCGATTCCATGGTCCTTGAACCATTGGCGAGCCAGCCGCGAGGTTTGTTTCGGATCATTCTCCTGCTGAAACACCACCTCTCCCACTTCGAGGCGGTAATGCGCCAGTGTCTGGAGCAATTTTTCCTCAAGGATGCTTGTATAGAGCCTGGCATCCATTCTTCCTTGGATTTGACAGCCAAACCCCACTCCTTTGGCCCTCATGCAGCCCCAAAACATCAGGCCACCTCCACCACACTTGCGGGTCTTCCTCACGTGCCGCTCTGCTAGGACTTCGCCGGCCTGTTTCCATGTCCAATCAAGCCCATCCGACCTCATAAGGTTGATGACCAAATTATGCGTTTCAAGTCCTCTACAGTCCAGTGTTGGTGGCTGCGGGCGAATTCTAGCCGCTGTCGGATATGCTGCGGCTGGAGTTGCGGCTTCTTTCGCTTGGTTGTTCCCCTCAGACCAGCTTCTTTCAGAGCTCTGCGAACAGTTGTGGCACTGCATTCTACCGAGGTGCTGCTTCAGAGCTGCCTCGTCGCTTGCACTGCTGTGTCAACCTGACCCGATGTCACCATCCTGATTACTCCGCGCTTGTCGGCAGTGGAAAACTCGAGAGGCCAATGTCGACGAGTGAGCCGATGCTGTCGCGAGTTTGTTGGGAAACAGGTTTCATGTTGCCAGAAACGTTCAAATGGAACCTAACCCCACCCAAGCCTAGCACATCTACACCTAGGCAAGCTACAGGCTTGCTTAGGTGGCTTCTGACCAGGTTTCATTTGGGAAATGGGAGACTGTGGGTTTTTTTTTATATCGTGGATGGAAAGCGTGGGACTTAGGGACAAAACCGTTGCCATGACCTGGTTAGCTTTCAACAGCTGCAGCTCATCCAATAGGGGGCCAATTGACATTTGACTAGCACCAATCCAAAACCAGGAAGTTGAAGTATGATTGAAATTCATGTAACATTGAGCTCGTCATACTCGAGTTATGAGTCATAAACTGGCAATGTGTCGAACATTGCAACAGTTTTGTCCCTCACTGTATATTGAACTAACTGCCTGCGCAATGAGAAGTACACTACTTGCAGATTTATAAATTTACGAACGGTTCTCTTTACCTTCCGGACACACGAAGTACATACAGCGATATACGAGGTTTTATCTGACAGGTTTAGGGTATCACTTACCTTTTCGAGCCCTTGGAGTTACTTACTGGGGTCACTTTCAAAGTAGTCCCCTTGTGAGTCCACACACCTCTGCCCAACAGTCCTGCGGCTCATGGAAGCACCTTGTAAAACCTTATATTGGAATGGTTAAACCTTCACGCGTCGCATTTGCTCGGATACTCTCGATGTCCTCAATATTTGGCCTCTCTGATGCCCCTTCAGGTCATGAAAGGGGAAAAGATCCCGATGGCCCACATGGAACGAAAAAGACGTAGGTGTTCAATCCTTTTTGTGTTGAAAATGCCACTGAAAGGCCGAAGATTTAAGGAAATTCAGAATCTCCAAAAATTGCGAAGCGTGAACGTCTAGCCTTTCCAACAGAGAATTTTATGAGATGCTTCCAAAAGCTGCAGAACTGCTGCAGAGGTATGTGGACTCCAAGGAGAAGTACTTTGAAAGTGATCCAAGCGAGCAACTCCGAGGTCCCCCCGACCCAAGAAATAGGTAAGTCATGGCCTAAAACTGATGGAGGAATCCTTTCATATCGCTGTCCGTAATGTGTTATTTTCTGGGTGATATTGAGCATAAAGTAAGGAAGGTCGATCGTATTGCTAAAGGAAACTGCAATTAGTTACATAAATAATATCAACATTTCATATGAAATGTAATAAAACACTGTCGCTTACAAACTTAAGTGTGCACTTTGTGGTCCAAGTTTCCGTACAACCATCCCTATAGAGAAGAAAAAAATAGTCAAATTAACGTGAGGAATAAATTAATGTGTACATAGGGCGTCCCGTAATTCATAAGTCCATATTAAAAATGATTTATACTCAACAGTTGGCACATGATGACTAACATAAGCTGAACGATTGTGTATCAAATGAAAATTTCTTCGTTAAAGAAGGAGATAATTCTGAGTTTTGTAAGTGCCTCAAAATGTCCGAAAACATTACGGTACGAAAACATTGTCAAACTCCCTCTTAATTTAGATGAGACTCAAAGACCTATATCTAGGTTACAACGTATCTTTGTTGCTTTAAAGTCAATTGGAAGAGACTTGTCCGCGTCTATCTTGATAGCGGCTCCGCTAACTCTGCTGAGACCTCCAGCATCACATGTCGCTATATTGAGACTTAGCTGCTCAACGTTCTCTTAGTTTGCTATATTCCGCTGGCTGCTGCTTGCTCAATAGTGAATTCATTCAATGGCAGTCGTGCCTAGCCAGCGCGTTTTTCTTCGCCAGCAGCTACTAGTGGCTGGAGAAAAAGACACGACTTCGCCAATGAACTGGATCAAACTTGTCGATCAAGTTCAAAGGTTAATATCGACATTTCCCACCGAGGGAATTCGTTGTTCCAATATTTCATTAAAAAGTGCATGGTGTGCGCATTTCTGAAGATACACAACTAGAGATTGGCACTCAATGACTTGACGAGATATGCACATTTGTCTGCGACAGTAGTGCCGAAATTCCATTTCTTTGAACACTTTGACCTACTTCAGTGACTGAACTCTGCACTTTCCTGTATAAATCCCGATATATTATTAAACATTTAATGTTACGCCCTTTCCAAGGGCATCCAAATTTAAGGTTGGCATTCCTTTGCTTCATGACATGCTATCCGTACAGGTGGCACCAAAAATTACACCTGATGGAACAATCAGACCGATTTCAGCGAATAAAATCTGCATTAAACTCTCCATGTATCCGAAGTTATTGTAATTCTTTAAATAAAAAGTGTATGTTATGGCCTTTCAAACGACACCAAACTCAATATTGGCGCTCTAGTGCTATCCGCTACAGCGATATAGGAATTCCCAGAGTACTCTACAATGGAATCATGTGAAAGTCGCATTATGGTAAGCTGTCTATAGATGAAATTATGTCCAAGTTTTTTATTTATTCACTTTTTACTCTTCATTGCAAAATCGCCAAATATGCCATAGATTTTCCCAAAAAAATAATTGAATTCGCTTATTATGTAATTAACTAATAAAATGAAGTTAATTCATGAGATACTTGACCTGTATATGCTTAAACATGAATATTTCGTAAATTTTCATTGATGGAGATCAGTGGGAGGGATGAAAATTAGTTGAAATTGGTTTCTCTCAATCGATTCATCTAGGTGTAAACCGATTTTCGTCAAAATCCGAGATGGTCCAACTCACACGTACATATATAGCTGATTGTGACTGAGTGAGTGAGTGACTGATGCAAATTCTAAGCATGTTCTAGAGAAGTTAGAAATCTGAAACTTGATGGACATGTACCTTTTGGGATGCAGAATTTAGAAAAATCCGACTTCGGACGTACTTGGTCTGGTGGCACCCATTTTGTCGGGAGATGTTTTCAAATATATATATATTTACTTCTGCCGAATGGAATGACTAGGAAAGCTGAAACTTGGCATGGACGTGCCTACTAAGACAAAAAGTTCATGAAAAATTACAAGTTTTAGATGCATATTCTGCGGGCGAACTTTTGGGGGGTTACCTTTTCAATATTTGTTCTTCACAGATATGGCTCGAGAAAAATATTTAAACTTGAAACATGTGTACCTAATGAGAACCTGAATTCAGAAACATTCAGGCTTTGGAGGTAAATGCCCTGGGAGTACATATTCGAAGGAAATATTTTCAAATATTTCTTTTGCTTCAGTCAAATGGATAAACATGGAAAGCAGAAATGTACCATGGACGTACCTACCAAGGCTCCGAGTTCAGAAAAATGTCATCCTTTGGATAGATTCCCTAGGGTATAATCTTGTTCGGTGACATTTTTCAAACTTTTTTTGTCCTACCAATTCGAGCAGAAAGAAATGGTGATACCTCGTACAGCAATAACTGAAGGGAATGGTGAGTTGACAAAAAAATCCGGTTTTGCTATGCATACCCTCAGGGGAAAGTTTTTGACTGTGTTGGCTTTTACAAAGATATTTTTGCAACAGCAAAAAGAACAAACGAATAAGGCGATACTTCATGCAGTTCTCTGAGTACTAATTTCAGTAAAATTTTACTTTTTAGGTAAAACCCATTGAGAGCATATTTTTGAGGTACATTTAAGAAAAAATCCGACTTTGGATGTACATGCCCTGGGAGCACCTATTTTGGGGGGAGATGTTTACAATGATACGCATTTGATTCAGTCAACTGTAGAGCCAAGGAAAGCTGAAACTTGACATGGACGTGCCTACTGAGACACTGAGTTCAGGAAAAATATTAAATTTCCGATGCATGCCCTTCGGGGCATTTTTTGCGGGGGGTGATGTCTCCAAGAATTTTTTTTTCGTCCCACCGAATCGAGCGGAGATAAAACAGTGAAACCTGATACATACGTACCTATTGGGAACCTGAATTTAGAAAATGCAGACTTTGGAGGTAAGTGCCTCAGCCGCACAAATTTCAAGGCGAGATGTTAATGAATATTGTTTTTTCCTTCAGACATGTACATGTCTAATGAATCTGCATTCAGGAAAAATGTCAAGTTTTGGATGCATGCCTTGGAGCATATTTTTGTCTGGTGACATTTTCAGTAATATTTTGTCCTAAAAATTGGTCAGGAAGAAATAGTGATAATTGGCACACCAATACATGAAGTGATGATGAATTTAGAAAATTTTCATGTTTTGTGGTGCATACCCTCGGGGCAATGTTTTTGGCTGCGTTGGCTTTTCAAAATATATTTTTGCACCAGCTAAAAAAGCAAAGAGATAAAACTGAACTAGACAAGTAGTTCTCTCAGTATGGGTTTCAGTAAAAAATATTACTTTTTACGTAAAACCCCATCACGCGCTTTTTCTTCATAAATCTTCCAGAATCCTTTCTGATCCAATGAAAGAGAGTTCTACAGAAAGTTGAAACTTCAAGGAATCGGAGAAACTATTTCGACGAAAATATCGGTTTGTTCTCTCTTTGACACTTTGACAAGCAAAAATTTTTACTACGTTTTTGCCCCATTGAAAGTAAATTAAGAAATGAATGAATCACTAATCTGTACAATGGAGCGCCGGTATATGCAGGTATATGTCTTCAGGGAATATTTATGCAGGGGTACGTTTTAAAATAATTCATTTTACTTCGGGGCAAAGCAAAGACGTAGAAAGCTGTAAATTGACGTGAAAGTTGAAGTGCAAATTTCCTGGAAAACTTAAATTTTCAGATTATCCCAGGGGGGCACTATTTTGTGGGGGACGTTCTCGAATAATTTATGCTTCAGGGAAACTGATTTTTATGGATTCCTGAGATAAAAGATTTAAAGAAAATTCTTCATTTAGTTGCGCACAACCCGAGGGCATATATTTTCGTTGTTAAAAGTTCTTGGAATTTTTTGCCTCCATACTGGAGGTTAATAGCTTAGGTGGAAGAATGAGTAAACTCTCACAAGTTCACTCTGAGGAAGGTGGTTCTTACATTGTTGCTATAGAAGACGTTGTATTGTGGATAAAGTATTATGTTATAATTCTGGGGCTATGAAGAATCTCTGCTTGATTCAAATTCCTAATATCAGATAGAAAGTCACGTCACATAAGCTGGAGTAAGTTAAACTCACAATAAAAAATCCTAATGATATAAAGAGTTTCACCCAAGTTGTTGCTATGAGAATCGAAAAGGGATGCTTCAAATGTATTTTTTATTAATCTTTTATGAAGCGAACCGCGCCGATGGCGCGTTCATAGCGTTCATATGCCGGTAGTGCATATATCTAGAGCTACATGAGTGATCATCTAATGATTCCTGATCTAAGAAGATGATATAGTCGTTTTTCATGTTGCATTCTGGAAACATTCATATAAGGAGTAATTCTCTAAAATGGCTAAATGAATAAATATAGTGTTGAATAATGCTTTGCTAATATTATCTTTCTTGCGAATCTCTGCAAGGGAATTAGCCTTCGTGAAAGCTACATAGGAAATTTTTTTTTACAAATATGTAGGATTGTGCAAAAGTTCTCGTACACTTTCTTCTCTTTCTCTCACACTACTTTCTTCATTTTTTAAAATCTGAAGTTAAAGTTTTGATAAAACCTTAACCTCTGCTTGTTATTTGAATAATTATGTACACAGAACGGCATGAAAAAAGATAAATGAGTCAACATTTTTAGGCATGCCCTTAACATTGGCACCGTCCTCCTTGATGCGTGTTCGGAGTCTCTTTGGAAAGTTTGCGAATGATGGTTGCTATATGTTCGACATTGATTTTATTCCAAACGCGTCGCAAACCCGCCTTCAGCGCCTCGGTGTTGCGAAAACGGATTCCTGAGATCTTTTGCTCCGAGATCGACCATACCAAATAATCCAATCAGGTTCAGATCTGGAGCGCAAATCCAGTTTTCTTGGCGATCGCTCCAGCCTTCATCCCTTGATTGTGCAGTGCGATGATAGCACTTCGATTCTCTTTAGGCGTCATAGCTCCAGAGAAAAATTTTTTAAAAAGACTGATATCTACTATATTGAAAATATTTCGTATGAAAAAGTTTGTAGAATTATTTCAAATAAAAATTGAATTGCCAAAAATCCATTGATTAGGTGAAAAAATAAGATTTTCAAATCATACAGGAACTTTTGCATATCCCTGCACAAAATTATTCACGTACTCGTACATACTATTCCCTTTTCCACGTGGAGTCTAGTATAATTTCCACGCTTTTCAACGTTTCTCTGTCGACATATATACGTATATTCCGAGTCTATTCGGCGTGGTTGTGCCCCATGGGAAGTCAATATTGGAATTTTCAACATTTTGAAAAACGTTCTTTTCATCAGTGCTAACACGGTTACCTGGTAGTTTTAGTTGGGAAAATACTGCAGTTCGAAATGGTACACTTATTGCCTAAAGTATTGGGACAAAGGACAATATGACAAGCAACTATTATTCCACGTTCAAACTCCTTTGATTCCAATTCACGCTTTTTACTGGCCATCAGATTGCCATCATATACTTTTTCACAACATTAAGGCACTGTATTACATGGCCTCTGGAACAACCATTAATTTGCCAAAAAAAATGACCAGAACATTACGCGCCTACAGAAGGAGTACTATATACGCTATCGACAGGAAATTCACAGGTTTTCACATCAAATATTTGCATGTGATGACTTCAAAATGCGATGAAATTTGGTATTTAGCTACAGACTAATAGTTACTCTCCACGTGGTGTCAATTGGGCGAGTGCGCAAAGAGCGACTAGCATCAATTCAAGAAAAGTTTCATGGGTCCTCAAGCATTGCTCGCCGATGCAGCAGTTGGGTCAAACGAATTGACGCATTAGTTCATTTCACAACCCATACAGGAAGAGCTCTTACTCGCGTACAATGAATTTCATAGATATTTTATTTTAAGCCACCACCACATATTGGATGAGCCACAATGAAAATGCCAAAACAATACTTATTATAGTGTGCCTTCTCCAGGTGCATGAAAATTCGGGACGCTTTTTTTGGCGGTCCGATATATTATCAACGGAGGGAGGCTTGTCCAATTACTTTTGGTAATATTGTGTAGAGTGACTTATGGGAATCCCTGCATTACGAGGGCAACTTCGAAAGTCTTGCACTAACTTCATTTTTCGGAAGCTGCTTTGTACAGATGCCTCAAAATTTGGAATTATTTTTAATTATTGGAAAATGAATAATCATGTCCCACAACTTACAAATAAATTCAGTTGGTACTAATAATATTCCAAACAAGGGAGCAACGTAGTCGTTTCAAAATGGCAGAGTAACCCTATGACTTCTACTGAAAAGTAATCACCTAAGGTGTAACACAATTCACAGAGAGATGAGGAAATTTTAACATCAAAGAGAACGTGGAAGCTTCCAGCAAGCATAATCGATTGCAAGCAGTTTACGCAGATACCTATGGCATTTGCCGGATTCAATGTTCCAAGGATGTTGGGATAAGCAAAGCAGTTTTTGGAGGACCAAAGTAACCTGCAACAATAATAACGCCGGGGAGCATTAGCTATTGATTGTCCTGATTCAGAACGATCGGCGTTACAGGAAAATAGAAAAATAAAAAACAAAATCAGATGATGTTAAATTTCCCTATGCAACAAACGACGCAATTATATAATGCAATCTCATGCATCTGAAGATATCGAGTGACGAACCAGTGGCAGGTCACCCTGTCGAACTCGATGTTTGATGAATAGTACACGTTCACATAGAATTGAAACAGCTGGTATAGATTCATTTTTGACATACAATCTTTCCAATACGCTGTTTTTTATCAACGGTATGAGCCATAACCTGTCGCGTTTTTTTCCTGAAGAATATCTATCACTGATCCCTGCAAGTACGCGCTATCACGGCGCTGGCATTTAACGTAATTATTATGCCCCCTCCTAAGAAATCAACGTACCATATTAGGATAATCGCAATGTGCTCCAGAGCATTCATACTGTTACCCTTCTTCGGGTATTAAATACTCTTACTGGTGTCCAACAAATGAAAGTAGTGGCAGGACTTTCGAGGTGCTCCTAATACGATGATCGTAAATTGATTCCATCAGATGAGCCTCACATTGTGACTGAAGTTCTTCAGCTACAGAATGCTGACCTCTTTTCAGGACTTCCAGTAAAATAGGAAGGTTGCTCGAATCTATCCTAAATGGCAATTTTGCCAGAAAAATGGTTTTCCACTCCCTTTCCATCTTTCGTGTCATGATTTCATGCAAATCTTCTTGGGTCAGAATTCCTGCATTCATGAGATGAATTGGAAGTGAGTCATCATTCAAGTTGCGCATCAGAAACTCCCACTTTGCCTGGAATATGTCTTCCAGGGATGTTGGTGGTTCTCCTCTCACTATCAATAAAGTGCGTCAGGGTTAAATGTATGAATAACACTTCCAGAGAAATGGAATGAAAACATTCATATATTTGTCGTGCCTTTCGTTGGAAATTTTACATGACGTTTATGCTCCTTTTATTTGGAGTTTTATGCTCTAATATATTAAATTTTTCTGACTATGACGTTACATATTTTTTCCTCTGAGCTAGGAAAAGCGAAAATGCTGTTCTGACCTACGCCAACTTACTGGTACACATTCTCCCAGCCATACTTTTGTATCCTCTCTTCTTTAAAGATTCCACGAAGGTGCGAAAACCATTTTCTTTCAAAGGTAGTTTTTCTCGAAGATGCAAGATCTGAAAGCAAAAGGAAGGAAAACAGGAAGAAGAAATATGCCAAAAGTTGTTCATGTTGTTTCCTGTAACCATGGAATTCATTCACCTTAAATTCTGAAAATTCTCCTGTTATTTTTTCATCGGAGCATTCCATTCTCTCTAATATCCCATTTTCCCTAAAGTCTTCTAGAATTAAATCGATGTCGATCCACTTCAATGTGTGTGCATGATGTACCAAGACGGTAGGGATATCCATGTAGACATCCGAGTGAACCTTTCAGAGACATGCCCACATCAACGTAATTTTTCCGAAAATTTTGATAATTTCCCCATTAATGTGACTATTCCTCTTACATGCAAGTTACTTAGCTACAAGAAAGAACAATGAGAAGAATTTCTTGAGAGCAGAAGATCATGGTAGCCACCAATAGAGCCATTTTTAGGCTCTATGAGTCCGTGTAGGTCACAGGGCAAGTTAATTTGATCGTGGAATGCGCCATAGGCGTGCAATTACATCATGCATGTTTTTTGGGATATTAAGAGGATTCATTACGCATCAAGGAGTATTAAGTGTGCTAATTGTATTATATCACATTGGTAGCTTATTCATTTTTAATATTGATTTTTATGGTTTCAGCTATTCCCACAAAAAACAGCTTAACAACGTAAATATATACTTTGTTCAAACTCAATGAAGCCACATACATATTTATTCAAACATGAATACACGATTCAAATTGCTGGACTGACAATAATTTGATGAAGGACATAAGAAGGCACAATATCAACCAGAGATTTTCCGAAACAACTGGGGAGGTCTCATCTTGGCGAATGCGAAAAGGCTATTTACAGATAGACATTCGTGTCAAATCAATGTAAAAAATGCAATATTTATTGATCCCCATTCTTGTATAATATCATGGTTTTGATTACTTTGTGGAAACCATATATGCATCATCCACCAATAATTTAAGCTCCAATGGTGTGGTACTCTTTCAGGCACAGGGATTTCAATGCAATAAATGCTGATATTTTCTCGTCCAATTGACATTACTTCAGTGTATATATATGGTTTTGCTTTAATTGAATTATATTGGCGAAATATTTGTCACTTTAGGGACTTTTTATGCACTTCATTACTGTTCCATTGAATACTGAATCAGAACGTAATGACTATATTATTTGCCTGATATCAAAAACTATTAACTGGTAATTCTCGTGGAATATTGTTGCAAAAATATATATTGCTACAGTTATGATGTTGTGAGAACTTCTCTCCCAAGATAACCTGTTAACTTTTTGGGAGAGAAAAATTAATGTTTTAGCAATTTCAATTTAAAAATCCTGGCTGCATGCTCATTGATACCTAATGGCGAATGCATCGATGCCCATGGTTTTACCTAAAAAACACTCGTCATTAGCATGAAATAAGAATGCCAGAATATCCGATGTGAAGAGAATGGGGGTTGTTTGGCGATCTTGCATCGAAGAGGATAATTGGAATGTAACGAAAAATGCATTATTCTCCTACCACCCTTAGTAGCACGTAACATTGAGACAAATTTGATTCAATGTTGTTTCAATGTAATGTGCTCCTGGGGACATCAGCGACTTGTCCACGTTGCTCACTGCATAATACCAGCGAGGACAAAGGAATGCGCAATATCAAGAGGATAGACATGTATCATATTTTGCACTTCATCATTGAGCATGAATCCACATAGTTCACCTCATCTGAGATAATGGCGATGACTTTCCCCACCTCAACCTGTGTGGCTCGCAGGCGCAAGGCATTGCAGAAAGCTTCGCAGTTAGGGGGTTGATTTCCAAATTCATAAGTGACCCACTCCTCCAACAGGGTGCACATTGTTATAAATGGACCTACGCTCACGCGCTGTATCGTTAACGGCACATCACCGTTGATTCCTATATGTTGTCCGACGTCTACCCAACTTGCATGTGCTTCTCTTAGTTGCACCGCCATACTGCAAATGCCATCTGGAGAGGGTAACCTAAGAAGTTCAAGACATTTATGGACAAAGTTCCTTTGGAGAAACTCCAAGTGTGTTGCTCTGATGTTCCCAATCAAATTTGACCGAGTTTCAAAGGCTTTTATAGTAAATTACTACGCTCTAAAATGGAGAAAATGTAGTCCGTCGACACTGAAACTAACCGGTCCTGCAGGGTGCTGACCAGATTATGCATCCACGCGTGCATTCTGTTCCCTGTCAACAAAGGATTCCGTTAGCATAGGAACTACACATAAATATAAAACCAAACATAAGCCGATATTGTCTCGTTCTCACTCTAATTTACCAATATGTTTTCTCTAGGAACAGAGGAAATCACAGTCCAACCGCTTTGAGCAGATCGCTTATCATTCCACAGAAAAATGGTATATTCAAGGGGTGGTTGACTCATAGGAGTTCAATATGCATCTACCACATAGGAAGAAAACTCAACTCCACTAAAGACGTCAGTTATGAAGGGGGTTTGCTCAAAGGGATGATATGGAAAGGGGATTTTACTCAATATTACTTGAATGCGAAGAGAGCAATTAAATAAAAAGTGTTCACTTATTCAAGCATGTGTAGAACCTTTTCTCATCTTCACTTTCAATATGGAAAGGGAAAGAGGACTGAAATCAAAGAACTCAAAAATCACTTAAGAATAACGCCAAATCAATTAGCAGTTATATCGTGGGTATCTTCACCCTTTCAGACCTTGCGTCCATTCCAATGGACACTTCATTTACATTGTGTCTGGGGCAATTTCTTGGGATTCTCGCAAATTTGAGCTCTATATATAACTACAATGGGCGCTATTATGCACGGCTGAGTTCCATCAGATGCCTTCTTTCACCCATTAGTTTTATAATCTACAGTTATTTAATTAAATTTATGATATTTGACGTATGGTATGATATGGTAAAATTATATAAAATACGAAAGTTACTTATGAAGTTTGAAAATTTCAATTACCATCACAAAAGAGCTCAAGAATGCAAAAATTATATTATTCCGATAGCGGACTTAATTCAGGCCTAAAATGGTTAAGTTGCGAGTTCCTCCATTTTAAATTAACCACACCTTGATATATCTCATGGAATATGAAACATTTTTATCTTAATGCAGAATACCTACAGACGTCAATGGATCCTATCGATGAATATTGGGTTTTCTAGGATCAAGGTCCATGAGTTTCTTCAGATTAGGTTCTGAGCTATCAGTTGAGTGCAAGGGCGACAAATAGTAAAGAAGTAATACCTAATAATAATTCCTTCTTCTTCCAAGGGAAGGATACATTTCGGTGTGACAGATTCAGACCTGTCAATCATATGATTTTAGGATGAAGGAGTTCATCTTCTACAATATGACATGGGTTTAGATGGGTCTTGATTGTTCTTGCTCTCCATGAATCTATGTATTAAAGACTTTGTGTTTTCCTTTTCCATTTATAATTTCTTTTTATTGTCAAATAAAGTATCATCAATGTATTATAATGATACACAGGGTGTACATAAACGATTCTTACAACTTTAGTATGTTATATTTCAGGAACTTATGAACCTACATATATGTGGTTTTCAGGGAATGAAATCTTAACATTTCAAATGTTATTACATGAATTTCATAATTTTTAAAACACATCCTAAATTTATTTTCCTGCTGGTTGGAAGTGAAATGGCGACTCCAAGAGAAAAGGCAAGTGCGTGCTGCCATTTGAAGAGTTGCAGTGAGTCCAACAGTTGTAGAACAAGTTCAAAACTGTTTCCAGCAAGGATCCTAGTGTCCTTGAGAGAAGAGCTCTAGCAGGCTTTCAACATTGGATGCTAATGTTTAATGTGTATGGAAAGCCTCTGAAAGCAACCCAAGAGGTATGTACACTGTGCTAGTAGTCAATTAAAGATGACACTCGAGACCTTCTCTTTCGGCACACTTATTTAGTCTTAAACATCAGAAGTACCAGGAGTATATACAGGGTGCGTCAGCTATTTGAGAACAAAATTTGACTTTGAGGAAAAAAAAATATTCAGTAGAAAAACCAATATATTTTCATAGAATTTGTTACACATGTTCTTACATACACATAACAAAAGGCTATTCAATAAAACCGCCTTCAACCTGGCGTTGACCTACCTCAGCTACTACCGAATACAGCACACGTCAAAGAGTGGACCACCTCTAGTAAGTTCCATGGAGTGTCCAAGATTTCGGTAATTTATTACCCCATTTAATTAAGATGTGATTAGAACGAAGTTCATGGACACTCATAGTATATCTTNTAAGAATCACCTGATCAACGCATGTAGTCGTTTCAGAAGCCGCATCGAGGCCGTAATCGAGGTTGAAGGCGGTTTTATTGAATAGCCTTTTGTTATGTGCATGTAAGAACATGTGTACCAAATTCTATGAAAATATATTGGTTTTCCTACTGAATATTTTTGTTTTCCTCAGACAAATTTTGTTCTCAAATAGCTGACGCACCCTGTATATACCTGGAAGTACCGGAGAGGTCATTTTGACCCCTTTATTGCAAATCATAAAAAAACATTATTATGCTGCATTTAATGTATTTTTAAGTTGTCCACGTACCACAGAACTTAATTTAAGGAAAAAATCGTCTTCTAAGAAGTTAAAACATGTGGAGTGTTGAAAATGACATTTGGTAATGTACAGAGTGGCTAAAAAAAATTATTGACCCCCGTCTTGTATACTTTTACTAGCGGCCTGCGGCCGCTACGCTGGAAGTCTCTAATAGGTGGAAACTTGATTCGTCTATTGTGAGCATAACGTCTCCTTGACAATCCTCTGTCCATCGCATTACCCATTCGGAACTGAGCCCCTTCATTATATTTTCTGGGAGATTCTGTTCCTAAACACCATCATCATGATGTACCGGCTGATTGCCACAATCGTCCATTGTGAACGTTTTAGTTTTAGCACGTTTTCATGAGACTCAAGACGACATTGTTGATTTCGTCTCCCAAGCACATTCAATATTCTTACATCACCGATTAGCTCATGGGTTATTAGAGTTAGCATATGGTACATATACCATTGATTCGCACTTGGCACCTCAACTATAGTGTCAAACGTTGTTTTCGCGCCAGACCAACCATTTTTTTACCAGCAACAACTGCCTCATCGCCGTCCTGTGGGACGTCCTTCAACATTTCTTCTTCGCGTTCAACCTCAGCTCGCAAAAATTGCCACTATTTTAATGGGAGGTGCACCTCGTTTGCGCGACATATGAAGCAGATACTATTTATACTATTATTTTGACTTCATCAATCATGAGAACACAAATAGACAATAACGTGAAACGCAAACAGAAAACTATTGCATGAGAAGCGATGGCGCGAACCGCCACGTCTGACCTGACGGGAAAAAAAGAAATATAGAAAGAAACACCCCAGCAAAGAAATGTATTCAAATGAAGAACTTCCAGTCGATCAGTGAAAACATGACAAGCAGTTAGATGCCTCAATCAAAGGGTTTTACTAAGTATGAAGCCTATGGAAATAATACAATTCGAAGCCCTCATCAATTCTTGTGAAAAATTATCGTTGGAAAGGATTCGCATCGATTAAGAAAGTTAACTGGAGAATTAAGGAATTCGGGGGAGCTGCATATAAAACGAATTGAAAGTGTCTAAATTTACTGATGCTAATACGCATGCTTCATTTATATGGTGGTCGATTGGCATGCGAATAACACGGAGCAGCCAATATTTTGAATTTCCTGAACATACTTTTTTGGGTGCAGAAAACGCAAAATCGTTTACAAATAGGCGCCCGTCCCCAAACTGGTGCCTTCGCCCTATATTGAATTTCAGTAATGATAAACCTCATATATAAAATCATATATAGAACCACAAAAGCCATTTCGATCATCCTGCAGTTCCTATGCATCTGAACATCTATAGATATATAGACGATCGTGGCAGAGTGAGTGACTAAGCGACTGACGCTAATTCGAACCATGTTCTCGAGAAGTTAGAAATATACAATTTGGTGCACCAGTACCGATTGCGATGTAGAGTTCAGAATATTCCGATTTGGAGATACAGCCCTGGGGGCACCCATTTCCAGGGGCGATGTTTCATATATATATATTTACTTCGGCCGAACAGAGAGACATGATAATCTGAAACCTGGCATGGACGTGCCTACTGAGACACTCAGTTTAGGGAAAATGTGCTATTTCAGTTTGGATGCCCTAGGGGCATTTTTTGGAGGTGACGTTCTTGAAGAGTTTCTTTTAATCCTAGCGAATTGGGGAGAAATAAAAAGTTAAACTTGGCCCATGCATAACTGACATAATGTTGAGTTCAGGAATAATTCCGCATTCATGCATATCCATTGTATGGGTTTATTTACTTCGGGTGTCCGGAAAGTAAAGAGAATCTTTTGTGAATTTGGGTAAAAATGTGTAACCCTAGAATCAGTGCACTCATCACTGCTCAGGTACTTACCTCCTCATCTGTCACAAAATATATTTAAGGAAAACGTTTCCTCCCAAAATATGTACCCCCAGGGCATGAACCTGAACTCTGAAATCTGAACTCTGCATCCCAATGGGTAAATGTGTAACAAGTTTCAGATTTCTAACCCTACTAGAACATGGTTAAAATTAACGTCAGTCAGTCAGTCACGATCGTCTATATATATTACTAGCGAATTTGTTTGCCCTTCGGGCAAACAAACTCGCTGTGGTCGCGCCTTCGGCGCTCCATTACCTTGGATAGCGATTAATTCATTCATTCTTTGCGAAATGGCAAACACATATTTAAAGTACATCCCATTGGAATACGTGACATATGGGGACAAAAGCCTTAATTTTTTTTTATCGAAATCATTGCATCTATCATTTCTAGTGTGCCTAACTTGAAAATTTTTCATGTGTCCCTTTTAGTAAGGGTGGAGAATACATTTTGCAATACTTCCCTCCTATAATCTATGTTCATGAGGGATATTTCAAAAGTAGGATTTTTCCTGTATTCAATCATCAAACAGGTATTTCTGAGGGAATTTTACATTTTCTTTTTCTGTTTCGTTGGATCGAAAAATAATTCACGAAAATGGGACAAAAAAAAGTGCCCTGATGGGATTTAATGGAATTTTTTTTCTTTCCGAACTGTAGACTCAGGGAACTCTATGCCACCCAATTTCAGCCTCATACGTTTCCCCTTTTTCGTGACGGAAAAATGTATTTGGAAAAGCGAAGGAAAATCTGTGCTCTGAGGGACGCAGAACAAACGTTTAATCTTTCCTTAAATCAACATCACGTCCGTAATGCGTGCGCCAGCTACTTTTCTATTTTTGCCCTATTCGGTAGGACATGAAAATTTATTCGAAACCGTTACGTCCCGAATAAATATGAACCCCGAAATTATTTTGGAAATTTGACCCTTGCCATTTCAGCTCAGTGCGTCAGCAGTCACGTTCTTGCCAAGTTTCAGTTTTCCATGTGTCTTCGTTTGATTGAAGCAAAGAGAACAATCTATAAATATGTTCCCCGAAAGGTGTGCCCTGATGGCATGTATCGCAAATGTAGAACTCTTCCACAGCACAGCTTGCGAATAGCTATTTATGCCAGTCAGCCAGCCCCCCCGATCGTCTATAAATAATCTAATATATATAGACGATCGTGAATGACTGACTGACGCTAATTCTAACCATGTTCCAGAAAGGTTAGAAATCTGAAACTTGGTACACATGTACCTTTTGGGGTGCAGAGTTCAGAAAAAATCCGACTTTGGAGGTTCATGCCCTGGGGGTACACATTTTGGGGGGAGAAGTTTTTTCTATTATATATCGCGATGGATAAGGATGTCATCGAGAGAAGATGCGGTATGTCCAAGTTTCCAAGTGGTGTAGAGGAAGCACAACGGACTGGTAATTGTAAGGCCTGGGTTCAATTCCCGGCTATTCCATGCCCTTTTTTTTTACTTCCCTTGCCTTCCATGTCCCGTTGCTTGAATAAAACTTAGAGACATAGAAAGCTGAAACCTGGCATGGAGGTGCCTACCAAGACGATAAGTTCAGGAAAAAAGCAAAATTATAGATCCTTGCCCTTGGGGATGTTTTTTGGGGCCAACGTTTTCAATTATTTTTTTCGAGGGGCGATGTTTTGAAAAAAAAATGTCTTGGCGAATTGGACAAAGATGGAAAGGTGAAACTTGGCACACGTATATAAGCGAAATGATAATAGAGAGCTGAGGGTGTATTCATCTTTCATCGTGTATCCCCTTCGGGCATAGCGTATGGGTGGGTTGGCTTTTCCGAACATGTTTTTTCACAAGAGAAGAGGGCAAACGTATGAGGTTGAAACGTTGTGGGCATGTAGTTCACTGATCATAGATTTCGGTTTTAAAAAATGGTACGTTTCGGTTAAAACGGCTCAAGGCACATATTTTGCAAAAGGCTTATTTTCATGAATTTTCTGATGCAGCAAAACAGAGGGCGCATGAAAGTTAAAAAAAATCTTGGCAGATAAGAACCTGATGCGTAGCTGCATAAAGAAAAAAAATCTAATTTTATGATATATGGACAATAATCAGTAGCTGACTGACTAAGTAGCTATTCGCATGCTGAGTTCAGTAAAATTTCTACTTTGGTGATGCATGCCATAGGGGTGCACCTTTCGGGGAACATATTTTCAAATAGTTCTCTTTGCTTCAAACGGAGACAGATGGAAAGCTAAGACTTGGCAATAACGTGACCGTTAACGCACTGAGCTCAAATGTCAAACGTCAAATTTCCAAATTAGTTTTGGGGTTCATATTTATTGAGGACGTAACGTTTTAAACGATGTTGATTTAAGGAAATATTCCACTTTTTTGTGCGTCTCCTCAGAGCACAGCTTTTTGGTGGGTCACTTTTCCGAATACATTTTTTTTTCCCGCCAGCAAAAAGAGGAAACGTACGAAGTTGAAACTGGGTGACATGGAATTCCCTGAGTCTACATTTCAAAAGAAAAAAAAAATCGTTAAAACCCATCAGGGCCCTTTTTTCAGTCATTCCTTGGCTTTCTTTTGGCTTTTTTTGCCTCCCATATCCCGTAAGTCATTCACCCACCATAACATTATTTTTGCTTGAGTACTTAAAAAACTTTAAAATGTTATTGGTGATCCTTATGCTACAAGTCACATAGCGTTACTAAGAATATGTTCTACTAGGAAATTTGTTTGCCTTTTGGGCAAACAAACTAGATACGGTCGTGCCTTCGGCGCTCCATTACTTTGGTTAGTGATTAATTCATTTGTTCCTTGGGATATGGCAAACACGTATTTAAAGTACGTGCCCATTGAAATGCGTGACATATGGGAACGAAAGTCTTGATTTTTATTAAAATCATTACTTCTATTATTTCTAGTGTGCCTAACTTGAAATCTTTTTTTGTGTCCCTTTTAGTAAGGGTGGAGAACACATTTTGAAATACTTCCTATAATCGACGCTAAGGGGACGTATTTCAAAAGTAGGATTTTTCCTGTACTCAGCCATCAAACAGGTACATTTGAGAGAAGTTTACATTTTTTGTTTCTTTGTTTCGTTGGATCGAGAAAAAAATTCAGGAAAATGGATCTGAAAAAAAGGTGCCCTGATGGGTATCAGCGAAAATTGTTTTTCTTGTGAAATGTAGACTCATGGGAACACCATGCCATCCAATTCTAACCTTATACCTTTGCCCTTTTTGCCCTTAAATCAACATCACTTCCGTTATACGTGCGTCTGGTATTTTTCTTTTTTGCTCGATTCGGTAGGATATGAAAATTATTTGGAAAAGTTACGTCACCAAGAAATATGAACCCAAAAATAATTCGGAAATTTGATATTTTTCCAGTGCTCAGTGCGTCAGCAGTCACGTTCTTGCGAAGTTTCAGCTTTCCATGTGTCTTCGTTTGAATGAAGCAAAGAAAACTTTTTGAAAACATGTTCCCCGAAAAGGTATGCTCCTAGGGCATGTATCACCAAAGTAGAATTTTTCCTGAGCTCAGCATGCACATAGTTACTTATGTCAGTCAGTCGGCTACTCACGATCTTCTATATCTAATAATAAACGTATAATTATTTATTTACTCAGCTATCCATTAGGTACTTCTTTGCCTAGTTTGAACTTTCTAGCGCCCTCTCTGTCCTATTCGCTACGGAAATTTTTTTTGAAAAACATCGCACCTCGAAAAAATTACCCCAGGGGATGTATCGAGACTTAACATTTTCATGTAACTCCTTCTCTCAGTAGTCATATTCATGCAAAGTTTAGCTTTCCATGTTCATCAGTTTAACTGATGCAAAATAATTATATGAAAACATGTCCCTTTGAAATTTGTGGCCCCAGGGCATTTAGTTCCAAGGTTTGGATTTTTCTGCAGCATGCCAATAGGTAATTATGTACTTAGTTTCATCTTTCTACACTAGCTCAATACGCTAGCATAAAAATAAATACTTGAAAAGGTCGGCCCCAAAAAATATCCCCCTAAGGCATGGATCTAAAATTTTGCATATTTCCTGAACTCTCGTCTCGGTAGGCACATCTAGGCGAATTTTTTGCTTTCCATTTCTCTTCTTTTTACTCTAGCAAAAAGAAAGTTATGGAGGGGGAATGAGTAACGGGAGAGGGAAGGCAAAATAAGCCAAATGAAATCCGTAGAATGGCCGGGTATTGAACTCGGACCTTTTGCTTGCTTGTCAGAAGTGCTAACACTACACCTACCGAACCCGAGGCATCCAGTAGGCCCTCTCAATGCCATCCTCATCCGTAGCAATATATATTTAAAAAAAAAGTCTAACCCAAAAATGTGTACCCCCAGGGCATGTACCTCCAAATTCCGATTTTTCTGAACTCTTCATCCCAAAAAGTACATATGTACCAAGTTTCAGATTTCTAGCCTTTCTAGAATATGGTTAGAATTAGCGTCAGTCAGTCAGTCGGTCACGATCGTCTATATATATTAGAAGACACCTTTTTTTATAGGTGTCAGAGCCAAAGGTGTGGGAATTGAACCCGTTAGCAAAAGAGTTCGACTGCATTACTAGGGGTAAACATGAAAAACGGGATGCCTTAAACCGAAATGCATTAGTAACTTTCCTAGGTCGAAGAGCGCTGAAGGCGCTTCAATAGCTCGCTAGTACCATATAATATATATTTAAAATTTGTTTACATAGCTTAAGATTACAAAACTAATGGGTTAAGGAAGGCCTCTGACAGAACTGAGCCATGCATAATTCCGCCCATTGTAGCGTAATATGGGACGCAAAGTCACGAAAATCCTAAGAGATTGGCATGGACTATGTAATAGTAAATGCAATGTTCATTGGAAAGGACGGCTGGTCTGAAAGGGTTAAATTCGTTATGAATATTAACATGTTCAAGGGTGAGAGATGCTTTACTGCTTTTGAAAATGTTTTGTTCCTGCTCCTTGGAATGATATAACACAGAATAATGTTATGTAAGACAGTAATGGGCAGTTATACTTTTCACAGAACCTGCAATCTCTATTTATTTTAAAATGCTAAACAGTGGGCAGCGAATATGATTTTCGTTCTGGAAACTAGAAAAAAGTAGTTAAACTCTTGCATCGACATTGAGACTCCGACCCTTGATGTGATGATGAAAATGCCTTAAAAATATTGAGCAGGTGCTTCAAAGAGGATATCCTAACAGAATTTCACGATTGCCCTGTATGTTAACTTTTTTTTTCCTCCCTTTTCAGTGAAGGAAAGCAAGCATCTGAAAAAACTTACAATACTTTTGTTGTACAGGTTTAGTAGCAATAAGTGGGCCAAATGTAAAGGGTGTCCCCGTTTACGCATTTTTGGAAAATGTATGAAATGTCGTACATATGTTTCATAACGACCAATTACAGATATATTGGAAATGATTTGATTGCGCCTCTTCTAAACCAAATATGTTACATGACATGGCTATTTTTTACTATTCAGTAATAAAACAATCAATATCTCAAAAACTTCCTGATATCCAAATATAATTCTTGGAAGAGTTGCTTTATCTAAAAAGGTAAGCTTGTAAGTCAATATTAGGTGAAACCGAATCAGCGGCATTTTTGCATAATGATGTGGTACTTTTGAATCTAATATATATAGACAATGGTGACTGACTAACGCTAATTCTAACCATGATCTAGAAAGGTTAAAAATCTGAAACTTGGAACATATGCAACATTTGGGATACAGAGTTTAAAAAAATCCGACTTTGGAGGTCCATACACTGGGGGTACGCATTTTGGGGGGAAAATTTTTTTTTTTAAATATATATTGCGACGGATGAGAATAGCATTAAGAGGGTCAGTGGGTTGTCCCGGGTTCAGTGGTGTAGTGATAGCACATCTGACCAGGAGGTCGGGGTTCAATTCCAGGCCAGTCCTTGCCTTTCTTTTGGCTCATTTTGCCTTCCATGTCCCGTTATTCTTTCCCCCTCCATAACATTATTTTTCCTGGGTAAAACGGAGGAACACCGAAAGCTGAAACCTGGAATGGAAGTGCCTAACGATACGATGAGTTCAGGAAATATGCAAAATTTTATATCTATACCCTGGGGAATATTTTTGGGGGTCGACGTTTACAAGTATTTTTTTGTACTGGCGTAATGAGCTAGTGTGGACAGTTGAAAATTGGTGCATGACTGTCTATTGGGATGCTTCATGCAAAAAAATTCAAACTATGGAAGTAAATGCCCTGGGGGCACAAAATTCAAAAGTGATATGATTTCAACTAATTTTTTCGCATTAGTTAAACCGATGGACATGGAAAGCTGGAACTTTGCATGAATGTGACTACTAAGATAAGGAGTTAAAGAAAAATGATAAGTGTTGATACATTCCCGGGGGAAAATTTCTCGAGGCGATGTTTAAAAAAAAAAGAAATTGTTGTAGCGAATTGGACAGAAATAGAAAGGTGAAACTTGGCACATGTATAAGTGACATTATATTATTGAGTTGAG
Organism: Darwinula stevensoni; assembly: GCA_905338385.1. NCBI lineage: Eukaryota > Metazoa > Arthropoda > Ostracoda > Podocopida > Darwinulidae > Darwinula > Darwinula stevensoni. Next base: position 23,473 of record CAJPEV010002599.1, read on the forward strand.
GGAGTATTCAACTATCATGGTGCATCCCCTATGGGCATAGCTTCTGTGAGGGTCGGCTTTTCCAAACATGTTTTTTCACCAGCGAAAAGGCAAAGGTATAATTTGGAACTTTGTGATCATGTAGTTCACTGAGAATGATTTACGGTTAAAAAAAATGGTACTTTTCGGTTAATACGCCCGAGGACACATATTTTGCAAACGGCGTATTTTCTCGAATTTTCTGATCCAGCAAAACGGAGGGCGCTAGAAAGTTTAAATTTGGCAAAGAAGTACCTGAGGGATAGGTCCTGTACCAAATCTACTTTAATTATATATAGACGATCGCGAGTAGCTGACTGACATAAGTAGCTTTTCGCTTGGTGAGTTCAGGAAAAATTCTACTTTGGTGATACATGCCCTAGGGGCACACCTTTTCGGGGAACATATTTTCAAATGGTTTTCTTTGCTTCATTCAAACGTAGACACATGGGAAGCTGAAACTTGGCAAGAACGTGACTGCTGACGCACTGAGCTCAAATGTCAAATGTCAAATTTCCAAAATATTTTTGGAGGGCAGATTTGTTGGGTTCGTAACGTTTTCCAATAATTTTCCATATCCCAGTGATACGGGCAGAAATAGAAAAGTAGCAGTTTGCTTTTTTTTTGATCCAACTAAACAAAGACATAAGTTTTAAACTTCCCTCAGAAGTACCTGTTTGCTGAGTAAAGAAAAAATCCTATATTTGAAATATGTCCCCTTAGCGAAGATTATAGGAGGGGAGTTTTTCAAAATGTATTTGCCAACCTTACAAAAAAGGACATATGAAAAGATTTCAAGTTAGGTTCACTAGAAATAATAGAAGTAACGATGTTGATAAAAATCAAGGCTTTCATTCCAATATGTCACGTGTTTCAATGGGAACGTACTTTAAATACGTGTTTCCTACTTCACAAAAAAATGAATTAATCACTAACTATGGCAATGTAGCGCCAAAGTCGCGACCATAGTGAGTTTGTTTGCCCTTCGGGCAAACAAGCTCGCTAGAATAGATATAAAAATTTTTAGATTTTTTTAAATAGAAAAATCTGATACTGTCGGAAACGGCAGTAGGAGACCACTCAGAAGAGTCACAAGACTTTTTTATCTTGAAGAGAGTTTGTAAACATATCAGGGGAGATAAGTTCCAAAAGGTACATGCATCATCTTTAGCACCTTTTATCTTTAGATCTATGTGACGAGAGACAAGAGCAATTGCGATTCCATGCTTCCCGAATGGTACAAATATCATGGTACGATTCCAAATTGTGCCGCACATGCGCCAATTTCCTTCTGTGCTAAAGTCGAACAAGTTCTTGGAAATTTCCTGTTCCAGAACCAGTGGTGTCTGTGCCATTAGCTAATGCTAATAGCCCATGAGCTTATCGGTGATGCAAGAGTATTGAATGTGCTGGGACAACGAAATTAGCAAAGTAGTCTTGAGTCTCATGAAAACCTGCTAAACCGAAGCATTCACAATGACGATTGTGGCAATGAGCTCGAATATTATGCTGAATGTGTTTAGGAACAAAATCTCCCTCTGTACTGTAAGCTGTATGTGCAAAAATCTAATGAAGCGGCTTAGTTCCGAATAGGCAATGCGATGAACAGATGATGTCATGGAGACGTTATGCTCATAATAGATTATTCAAATTTTCGCCTATTAGATTGCCAGCGTAGCGGCTGCAGGCCGCTAGTATATATATATTTAAACTTCAGCTTGTGGATATTGTAGATTTTGGAGCAGATTGAAACAAGTTTAAAATCATAAAATTCAGTCTTAAATTTTTTCCCTAGAAATTAGGAGGTTTAACGTTTCAGATGACCTCAGAAATTACAGTGTGGACGATGATTTCCTTCAATGGAACAGCGACGATCCTAACGGTCCTTTCTCCACTGAAGTCACTCACCATGAATGACGAAGGATCGGGTATGTAATGCATGAGTAATCATCTTATATCTTTGCGCATAGATTCAGATCATTAGACCTAAAAGAAGCATCAATTGAGCATGTTATTTTGGATTACTTTTGATTCCGCTTCAGGTTTCTCTGGGAGTTTTCGTTATGGGAATGTATTTCAAAATGTATTCTCCAGCCTTACTAAAAGGAACATGAGAAAGATTCAAAGTTAGGGGAGTCACTTCAGGAAAACGAATCGAATTCACAGTTTATAAATTCTCTAGATGCATTTGTTCCTTGGTTACTGGTTTATTTATTTCATGCTCAATTCATCAGATGTGGTAAGGAAAAGAAGTCGCTGAATTTCGCTTTCGAAGGCAATTAGGACGAGTCCCATTTGAAATCGTCGTCGCTCTCTATGGGCTCCTCGACGTTCTCGCAATGCACGGAGATGACCCTCGAGGCCGATCTCAGCATCTTCCTTTTCCGATTGGTCACTGTGGCATACACATAAAGGGGGCAGAATTGTTCCTGAATTGCCAGCAATAGAACTCACTCAACTCCACGTTCTATTTGCGCCTAACTTTAAATATTTTCTTGTGTCCCTTTTTGTAAGGGTGGAGAATACATTTTGAAATACTTCCCTCTAATAACCGACGCTAAGGAGACATATTTCAAAAGTAGGATTTTTCCTGTACTCAGCCATTAAACAAATACTTCTCAGGGAAGTATCTGTTTTGTCTTTATTTCGTTGAATCGAAAAAGTTAAGGAAAATTGGACTGAAAAAGTGCCCTGATGGGTTTTAAGGAAAATTTTTTTTTCTTAATGTACAGTAGACTCAAGGAACTCCATGCCACCCAGTTTCAGCCTTATACGTTTCGCCTTTTGGCTGGGGGAAAAACGAATTTGGAAAAGCGACCCACCCAAAAGCTGTGCTCTGAGAAGACGCACAACAAAAGTTGATTTTTTTCTTAAATCAACATCACGTCCATTATGCGTGCGCCAACCAGGTGCGAATGACGAGGAAATTCACAGATAACTACAGCCTGGGTACCGCGATAATTGCATTGCAAGGTCAAAAGTGTACCAGTAGGTTAAAAACTTCAGAAACGGGGAAACCAGTGTTACCGATGTCGCTCGTCCTGGACAAGCTCATCGTGTAATGACTCCTGCGAGCGTAAAGGAAGTGGCAGCCCTTGTACGGAAAAATAGGCAAATCACTAATGATGAAATCGCTTTACTGGGGAACGTAAGTCATGATTCGGTTGATCATATCGTCCACTGTGAGCTTGGTCTTCGGAAAGTGTGTGCTCGCTGCTTCCCATGTCAGCTGACCGAAAAACTGAAGTTGCAAATACAATACTGCACATTCATTACTGTCCCGTTGGGAAAAAGAAAGACTACCTCCGATTAATCATCACGGGTGATGAGCAATGGGTGTTTCATTGAACACCCAACTCGAAGCGAAAAAGGGTGAAATGATGGCACACCAGCTCATCATAATCCAAGAAGTGCAAAGAGTTTCCATTGGCAAGAATGATGATGTTAGCCGTATTCTGGGAGAGGCGAGGGGTAATCGTTTCTGATTTTCACAAGCCCTGCTCTACTGTCAACAGTGAAACGCACTCCTCGATTCTCAGTGAGAAACTGAAGCCAGCAATCAGAACAGGAAGGCACAGGGTGCTGAAACAAGGAGTCGTAAAAAATTGAAAAAAGTGAAAAAAGTGCCCGCCCTCATACGGCACACAAAACAAAAGACAGCACCGTGAGGCTTGGTTTTGAGATGCTAGAGCATCCGTCCTGCAGCCCTGACCATAAGCCAAGCGATTTTCACCTGTTTGGGCACATAAAAAAGACACTCAGTGACCGAAAGTTTAAGATTGACGGCGAAGTTGAAAAGGCAGTGAAAGAGTATTTTCGCAAGTGTCCGAAGTCCTTCCTCTTTGGAATAATGTCAGTTGTGGAACGCTTGCGTAAGTGCATCGATGAGGGGGGCTACCACCTACAGTGAGGGACAAATATGCCAATGTTTCATCCATTTCCAGTTGATGGCTCATAACTCCATTTTAACGAGTTCATTTTAACTTAAAGTTCAATCATCCTACTTCTTGCCTTTCGATTGGTGCTAGCCGCATGTCAACTGGCCGAAACTGGATGAAAAAATTCGCTTAACGCGACAATTTTAGCAGTTTTGCTGATTTTTAAAATAATGAATACATATATGATATATGAAAGTACCTCGTTTAACCGGGATCACTTCCATATGTGTACACAGTACGTTGTTCGATGTGGGAAATCTCTATACATTAGTTTTGGAAATAAAGGAAATTGACAGGGGCGAAAGCAGCGATTGTTCATGTCACCATTTTAAAGCCCTCCACTATTGATTTTTTTTATCCGAAACCATTTCATATACAGAGATGAATAAGGCATCATATTTCATCGCCTGGATAGGTGGACAACATGTTTTCTGGAAAAACTTCGAAGACCATTATTTGACAGGCCCTGCCTGATTTTTTAAATGGAATTACCCATATGTACGAACTTAAGGGCCGCTTTTGAACACCAAACTTGAACGGTTTTTTCGGTCAAGTGGAACCTATTGTTTTAGCTTTGAAGAATAACTCCTACAATAAATTAAAAGATGGCGAATTCACAATTAAAATGAAAAATAAAATCATTCCTATCCGTTTAGGTCAAGAAACCAAAAATTGGTGCCAGTTGAATGCATATAACTTGAAGTAGGAGGGAGACATACACAAATAGGTTGAAAATAAGTTTCAGCCGATTCAGCCACATGCATGAGTATTTTCTACCAATTCCGTGATGGTCGAGTCTGCCTTTGGTGGAATTGTCGTGGAATTACACAATACAGTGATATGATGGACCTTTATTTCTATATGACCTAAGGCTCCTCTGGCTCCCATCGTCCAGCTTCCATTCAAAGCATCCAGGTTTTGAATCTGCGCTCAAACTGAAATCTGCACCAATTACTGCAGATTTGCGATGCTGATCTTGACCTCAAGACTTGTAACGGCCCTAAGCCCAAGACACCGAGCGGCTCAGGAAGAGGCGTTCTCTCACCTCAATTCCCTGCTGTTGGAATCGCTTACATTGACCATTTTGAACAGCTTCCGATTAGATTATGAAAAAGGTCATTTTCAATGTCATGCTTTGGTAGAGTTGGTCTCCTCCATTTCTTTGCCTCACACTCCCAAAAGTCAACCTTTGGAAAAACATGCAGAGGATTGTAACATTCTGAAATGCTGGTGAGGATAAATGTTGAACGTCGGTTTTTAAATGTTTCATGAACTTCAAAACAGGCATATAGCCTGCCTGATGTGCATCCACTTTGAAATGGTTCCTGATATTCGGAAATTGGCATGTAATCGGACCCACCTGATAGGCCTTAAAGAAGAAACTTCCAGAAATGCAATCAAATCATATATTTCGCACATTTTTTTAAATGAAATAAATTCATAAAGAACATTTGTATGCACATTTGTTCAATTTCCATGATTGGCAATTGTTATCAATATATATATATCTAGGAACTTGAAATCTTCGCTATCAAGCTAATTACTGCTATAATCAAACTAGAACATTATTGATGGTAGGCAACGGAAAAAGCAGCGCACTGTTGCAGGACTCCGAAATAATATATATTCTTATGCCTTTAGATTCTTATGCCTTATCCCTTTCCCATGTCCACGCTGTGCAGGCTGTGCAGGAGTATTTACAGGCAATGAAATTCCATTATTCGCTCCATCCTTCTGCTCCGGTTTTCTTTTTTCAATAGCCTTTTGGATTGCGATTTTCTCCACTTCGTTCATTGCGCGTTCCTGAGTGTGATACCCATCCTCTTGACGGTTGTAGGTACTTGAATTATATTGTAGGATCCCATTTTTTATTCCGGCACCAGAGATGGGTTTTATGCCTTTCAGGGAAGGGTTCTCTTTCTCCAAATATTCTTTAGCTTGTCTATGCTTTGTCCACTTGTCAGGATGATCCTGAGGCTCCATAAGATTATCCACAGGCACTGCGCGTGTCCCATTAGGTTGTTCATATTGTACAAGTATATGGTCCTTATTTTCGTCGATTTCATCTGGACACCTGTATATGTTGTCTGGGATTGTTCTTTCAGGAAGGTCCTCTTTAATCGGTTTCACTAAATACCCACCAGAGCCTGAAGGGAAGAGGTTGAACGCACTGAGGTAGGTGCCCGCCATCCTCGAGGACAACGCTTTCAGGACGCACAGGCAATGCGCATTAGAGACATCTGCAAATCTAAGGTTTTTTTTCTTTCACTATAAGCATAAAGCCACTGCACAACAAGTCATTCCAAAATCCAGAGTGACCTTAGTTTTGTCATTCGTTCGCTTTAATCTGAACCGGACGACAAAAAAACGCAACTCTCCATGATAAGAGTTGTAAACGTTTCCGGATATATGATTATCAGAATTTCCGAGAAAAAATTCAATCTCGATGTATCACTTATGTAGGTAGAAATTCGAGGTATTTTCCTGCGAGAAAAAGTCCCTCAAGAAATTCGACTAAACCGGATGGACTTTTCCAGCTGGGAATTTCTAGCAGGAGTATTCCTATCCATGGAGATTGTCCACATGGTTTCCTGCATTTTCCATCAAATTACGGATCCCAATCTTGGTGGACTAGAAATGAACGAGTGGCATGTAAACCTGCTGCAAACCGGAGGAAACGAAATGTAATTTTGGGGGAAGGAGTTTCTATTATCTCTAAAGACTATCACCCAAGTAGCATCCGAACGTGTCCAATGAAAGTTTCACTTAAGGTGCTGACAGCGTTTCATATAATGTACTGACAACGTTTCATGAATGTCCATGGGAACGTTGCATTGACTGTCTAAATATGCGACATTTAGAGCGATAAAAAAAAGTTCAATTCAGGCGTTCCTTCATCAACTGCAAATAATAATATATTCATCATTGGTACCAATTTGCAGTAAAGAGGTGATTCATCCCATGTTCCATTTTCATTTGCCTACCCCTCGTATAATGCCTCTTTCACCTTTTTGAAGGATTGTCTCTTTTCTTAGAATACAGTCCATTTGAAACCCAACGGTCCTAGAGTATCTTTGCATTGAGAAATCGTCAAATATCAGATAACTTATGCAATTTTTATGTAAAACACGATATTATAGCGGTGCAAAACAGCACGATCATAATCCTATGGGCCTGCAATGAGACTAGGTCGCCAAAGCACGATAGGGCTCCTTTTCTTGCATACCTGCTGATTTGGGTCTGGCACCAGGTTTTTTTCTGAGGCTCCCTCTGGGGCAACCTCGTCTTGCAGCACTGTTTACCCCCTAAGAACATGAAGGAGTGCAATCGTATGGACGTGCAATCTTAATACTAGTTTCTTATCTTTGTTCACTGTGTATTTCCTGCTTTCTATCCTGATAAGCAGAGAATTGAAAGTTCCGAGAATGCAGTTTAGGATAGATGATGCGACCCATCACGCATGAGATACGAGAATTATAAACATCTCCATCGATGTCATGAGCCGCATGTCCTACCTGTCCATTCCCATTTCTCTTCCTTTTAGCCACTGCAGAATCTATCTAATACTTTAATCCACATGTATAATACGCAATTTACCGAATCACCTAACCATGTAGGAGAAATCGTGTGAAGGTGAGAGTTGTCTCAAATTGATTGTCATGATCTAAAACTCTGCAAAAAATATAATGTGTTATTTATAAAATATTTAACATGATAAGATTACCATTTTTCGAGTTCAGATTCCTCAAATGTTTGCTTGGAAGACCCATGTGGGGGAAAACTCGAAGTTGTAGAGTAAATGTATGAATGGAAAATATTTCCTTTATCAGGAAATAAGTTAACGACAGTGGCTAAGGTCTCAATTAAAAACGCCAAATCTGTCGGCCCTCAAGCCAGAGAGCAAAGTAAGAAATGAAATCTCTTTTGGCTGGCTTTTGAAAAAAAAAGACATTAAAAAGCGATGATCACTTCCACCTTTCCCATTTCCAGAAAAGGAATGAATTTCTGCCATAGCCATGGGGAGTGTATTTCAGTAAAAATAGCGCAACGTATCTGAATGCAAGCCTTGGGTTCTTTCTAACTTCGAAACAACCTAAAGAAACATTAATTCACACGGCCAGCTGATGCACTTTGAACGTTTTTCGCATTTTCATATATATATGCACTGATGCTTTAGAGTTATATTTGGGCAGCTTTTAGGGAATCATCCAAATATTTGCCCTCAAACTTTTCCTCACGTGTTAATGCATTGTGGGTTTTCCCAGTGTGCATAGATGTGTGACTTTTTGAAGACAATGAACTTCATTCATTCCGTTAGTCATTGATTCAATTTCCTAATAAGTTTCCTTCCTAATAAGTTCAGTTTCCTAAGCCTAATAATTTTTTTTTGCTCATCGGCATCATTTATTTCCTTCGCTCCTTCCTGTTTCATTTCGAGGAAGTTAGCTTGGGAAGGGTTGAATTCAATCGGGGCGCACATAACTTGATTCAAGCGACATGATGCGATCGAAAATTTCAGAATCTCCATCCGCCATCTTCATTTGCTTCATCCGCTCGTGCAATAGAACCCTCACTGCGCCAGGAAACAAGTACCTCAATCCGAGCAATAACTTAGCATCAGCAGACTTTGTTACTTTACTTATTGAACACACCTCATGCGAGGATTGAGCAAATGGGGATAATGAGTAAGGTTGCGAAGAATCTGTTGATTTAATGTATCGTTCCTTTCTACCGTTTTGACATGCTCACTGAACCGAACAACCCAAAAGACTACCAGCGAGCTGAATTGAATTCGAGGATTCGGAATAATTTTATGGAACAAAAGAAAAACATTATTTTGAGTGGACGTTCTCGCAGCACTTTTTGTTTATTAGATCACTTTTTACGGAGCGCTTGCACAGTTTCCTTGCATGCTAATGTTTTTTTGCAAATGACGTACATTTTTCCATTTCATCGTATCCTTGCTCGGATATTGAAAAGAAGCTCAAACAAATCCGAGAATTTAGGAACTTCAATGGGCGATCCGAATCGAATGGACTGATGGGCTGATTGCGGAGTGCCCCTGACCGTGACCTCCACACGTGTGTGCGTGGAGGTCAGTTTCTTCTGCTGCAAGTTCCTTTTAGGTATGGCCTGCTACCACATATGGCGTGCAAGGCGTGAGATTTTGCCTCCATGGATTACGTGTGAAAAAGTAACATTATCTATGCCAAAAAAGTGTTAATGTCATCACTTTCCTTTCTCGTGTTTCCCCCTGGCTTGACACAATTGAAACATGACGTATTTCATCATGAAATTCCACCAATATTTGATGCAATTCTGAGACAAGAAGATTTATATTGTTTTTCTCTTCAGAATGCCAAAAGAATCTCTAAAATTGAATTCCATTCAACTGCGATGAAGACATTCGGCAAGGCTGAGACTTTTTGTACATCAGTTGATCTAGATCTGGCTACATGAGAGGTATGGAAAAAGATTGGCCAGAATGGATATTTTTTACAGTATTCAAAGATTCTATCGCGTCATCTGATGCCAGACAAGAACGAAGAGTATCCTATTCAGACCCATATCCACGCATTTTCCGCCCTTGTTCACATATGTTTCCGCCTCCATTCTCTTATCGTGTCGTTGTTCTGAATTGCAATAAACACTATCTCGTTTATGACAGGGAAATGATCTGTCAAAACTTATAAGTTATCTTTATAGCCCATTCTGACACATTCTTCCAGTTTCATGCTGGGCCCCATAAATTCTGTTTAGAGCCCTCGAATCAGAAGATAAGATAAAATAAGATTGTCCATTCATCTTATTCCACTCATCCGCTTCCCTCCTCTCTTACCTCCTCCCTCCCTTGCCTCATTATTTTTCGCTTTGCAACATCCTTAAACGAATTGGCCTGGATCGCATTCACGCCAGGGTGAGTGTCGCGAATGTCGGCACTCTAAGGAAATTCAGCTCTTCCACTTGCATGCTGGTTTTCGTAATGGAGCTTCCTCGTTCATAATAGGTCCGGTGATACCTTTATTATGAACCTTCTTATACCGCAAACCTCGAGTGCCCCCGACCTTTCATTTCCGAGGGCCTGGGTCAAAGGTGAAGTTGGGTCAGATGTTGGCAATCTCAGCACACTTATGTATCACTGTCGTTTACAATAGATCCAAATATGAATGCAACAACCTGATGAACAATACCTAATGTGGAAAAGAGAACGGAATGTGCAAAAGCCTAGCAAAACCCCAAGATTTCGCGTAATTTTCGGAGTGCGCTTAGAGAAAGTGCCCACTGCGAGAGAACTATAACAGCAAATAGGGCTGTTCCAAACACATTTTAAGAACATTAGTCCTACCATCTGAGGATACTTATCTACCTGTGCATAGGGCACTAGAGGTGGAAGCAGAATTTTGTAGATTGCAAAATGCAGAGAATACCCCCAGTGCCGACATTTGCAGCACATGCCATAATTGGCTATAATTTGATAACACCAATGGTAGACTCTGGTTCGTTTTCATTGGCATGGAGATGTGCATGTTTCTTATCTCTCCCTTTCCAGGGAGAGGAGAGAAGTATGCTACAAATGGAACAGGAATTTACTTTGATTTTAGTAGGCAGTGGCTGAAGAAAAGTTTCACTTTCGACCGTTTTCATTGAGTATTTTTTCTTTGTTGAGAAGTTTTTATTTCGAGTGCTAGGCCTTTCTCAGAATTTCCTTCAAATTCTCTTTCATGTGAGACCATGTTCAAAATGCTATATTTGCAACTTTTCCAGAAATGAATATTTGAATGAACCTAATTTTGCAAAATGAGTCATGCCCCAAAAAGTAACATATTTCTACCGCCTACTCTCAGGGTCATGAAAATTCGAAAAAGAGGCGAAACGACATATATTACAAATACGTATTACAAAAAGAAGCCATATTCAACTCTTTGCGCAAGCGTATTTTTTCTTCATTACATTGACCAAAAACTGAATAACACGGGAGAAAATGTTCTTTTCCTGTTTTTTCTTGTTGGAGATAGTTAACCAATGGGATGAAGAATTTCATTTTGAATTCAGTGGAAAGAAAATATTTAGTAATGGAGAAAAAACCATGAGCCTGTCTTCTGACATGGATAGAACTGTCATGTAAGTCTGCAGCAATCGCCAGATCTGAACCAGATGGATTATTCGGTCTTGTCGATCTTGGGAGCAAAAGATCTCGGGAATCCGTTTTCGCAACACCGAGGCACTGAAGACGGCTTTGCAATGCGCTTGGAATGAAATCAACGTCGAACAGCTGGCAACCATCATTCGCAACGCTCCAAAGCGACTCCAAAGCGAGGAGAGTGTATCAAGGAGGACGGCGCCAATTTTGTGCATATGCTTAAAATTTGATTAATTTATATTTTCACGTTGTTGTTGTTGTACATAATTATTCAAATAACAAGCTGAGGTTAAGGTTTTTATCAAAATTCAACTTTATAAATAATAAATAAAAAAGTGTAAGAGAAAGGAAAGAAAGTGTACGGGAACTTTTGCACAACCCTGTACTTCCATCACGCCTTTGTGTCAAGAAGTGAAACGACTGGCTCCAGAAAAGCCGCAACAGCTGTCCCGAACACAGACAGAACGGAGCTTTCGATGAAGTCCGTGAGACCAGAGGAAGAGGGAAAAATCAATGAGTAACTGGCGCCAGTAGAAGTCGCGCCGGACCCTAGCCATTCTCTCTCGCACGTACGTATTTACATGCAAAAGCACGAGGGAATGTGAGACGCGAGGGAGGTCAAACAAGGAAGAGCTTCGCGCCAAATTCACCGTATCATGCACATTGGCCTAGGAAGCCCCCACGTTTCCTATCTCCTCATTTGAACTGAACGGTTTATATACTCGTCCGGCGCATTCCATCTAAACGATCGTCGATAGGGAGTTTGCGAAATGAGGAAGGTGAATGGAAAGGAGACCGTGTTCTAAAATGATCAGTGTTCATCATCCATTCTCACAATTGGAGCAACATCAGTCATCCCATTCCAGTCCCAAGGATGGGATTCTGCTAACCCTGTAATGATGCTAGCCAGAATACTGATAAATACTTTGATGAAGACAAAGAGATACAGAGAGTGATTCATAGTGATACAGAGTAGAGAGTATAATAAGAGGCGACACCGACACTCCCCTCGAAACCCCATTCATTGATGGAGTCGGAATATAAATGTCTCTGTCGATGATCCACCTAGCGGGTGAACATAAAAAAACTCCTCCATGGCCGAACAGCGGACTCAACGCGCGTTTCGTTAAAGGATCCCTTTGGGTCGAATCTCCGAATGAGTCAATTCCCGATTCCGCTACCACGAAGCACTCCACATGGAAGTGTGGTTGATAGCAGGCCACCAGATGTCATTGCAATATTTCAGCCCTCCCTTACCCCTCGGAGTAGCGCCTCCATTTATACTCTCTACTCTATGGGGATTTTTTTATTTTTTAGACATTAGTCATTTATTTTGTGGGAAAAAAAATTGCCAAAATGTTCATTTAAATAAACATTTTCGTTTTCGTCAACCATGATGACGACAAGATAAACTGCAGTTTGTGAGGAACTAATGATGATCTAATGTCCTCAGTCTCTAGTAGTCAACTATACTTTATTGGCGCCAGTCTTTTCAACGTTCTCAAATCATGCTTGATTAATGGCCCGACTCATCAACTTATATCTGAAATGTAGATCCAGCCATTCCAATGTTTCTTCTCCTGGAATCCCGCCTCTACATTTACGTCAGTTTCATGTGACTTGGTTCCTTGGCTGTGTTACGCATGTACTATTCGTGGTTTTTTTGCCTCTGGAATTTTACCTTAATGTGAGCGGGATGCATGCATTCACCTTGGGTGCACTTCAGCTTTGAAATGAAGGATTGAAATACTGGGGAGGGCAAGGTAGTAACGAAGGGAGACATGTTCCAGATATTCTTTGTATCTGCCAAGATTGGTACAGATATTATGAATTTTGGAAGAGAAGTAGGTTACAAAATGCATTAGTAAGTGTTATCATTTGTTGGTAGGGCCACAAGGGATCGAAGCTGACATAAGAGTCTGACTGTAGAGTTTGATTTTCGGAAGTGACTCTTGATGCATTGAAGTGGCTTTCCTGAATATTTCAATTCTGGATTAAGTATGGTTATTATTTAATCAAGTGCAGTATGAGAGTGGGTCTCATGCAAAGTTGCATTCGCCATGAATCTTTAATGACTAAATGAGTACATAATTTGAACTGCGAACAAATTGCCGAAAACTGAGTGTTCGCGTCCCTCTTATCTGAATGTTGATGCAGACGCTAATTGCTAAAGTCTGGCTTGACTAGAATGATGAATTCATTATTCTTGTGATGTGACTGAAATTGAATCTGCAACAAATCTGCATCTTTGTAGATTTCTCATTCGAATTGAATCGAAACTCAGGCTCGGTCTCGTTCGGAAAAGATAGGGGGAAAGGTCACCTGTAATTTAAAGCTTCATGATCTCTTCTACCCCTGTCCTCTACTGTGCCAATTATTGGAAATTATCTGAATAAGCTTTTCACATCAGTCTCATTGTAACTAGTTTAACTGGATTGCGATATGAAAATTCGAAATTACTTGTCCTTAGAATCGTCAACATATCAAGAAAAAGCATTGATCCCTACATTGAAGAATACAAAACGATTTTTTTTTAAATCCAATTTGTTCTCCATTTTAGTCTATCATATATTTTATATCACAGCAGCACAATGAGGTTGACAATGATGCGCAAACAATACAGAATACAGAATACAGAATCGTCTTACTTTCCTCGAGGCATATGTGGATCACTCTGATGGTGGAATGATATTCTATCATGTAATTATGAACAGTATCATGATAAAACCAGAGGCAGCGTCTGCCTGGAAATGCGTGGTGGGCGTTTTGGGTCGAAAATTAGACAAGAGACGCACATGAAGTCACCACCATATGACACACGATGAAATGGTCTGCGTGTTAGGGAAATGATACATCCAGACACTTTTGTCTATGCGAAGTGCTATTTTAGTCGCTGACGAAATGAGGAATTATTAAATGATGAAGTGGCCTCGATAAGAAGAGGAAACCATCATAAAAAGAGAAAGTGTTTCCTGTGAGGGAGAATGTACGAGGTTCCTCTATTCTCCTCCTATTGAGGAAACACGGCAAGAGAACGGCTACATATGCAACGCCATTTTCTACTAGACAGAGTTTTGGGAAAGGGAAGCCTAAGATGGTAAAATTGCTGCCTCCTGGCCTTCGCAAAAAAAAAGAATCCAGTGCTACATTATATTGTGTATTTTCCAAAGCTAGAAGCAAAAGGGGAACAGTAGAGAATTTTAACTGTCAAATCATGCAAATTAGCTCTCTTTTGCAATATTGTTGAGTACTGAAGTCAACTTCAAAGAAAAGAACAAATTAATGATAACGTCATTTGGCTATCCTTCATTTCGTTGAACGGAGTTATGTGAATCGCGAGTGCCTTCTTAAACAACAACATCGTAGGCGCTTCATATACATATTCTGGAATGCAAAATGCAATATTTCGAAACCCATAGAAGCCTGATTAAGATTACAGAGCAACCAATGAAGTAGCCATGTGTAAAGAATCAGAAGAAAATCAATTAGCAAACAATCTATACTATCCTAGTTACATTTTTTTTTGTGAAAAACGCGATTTCTTTTAGGGAGATAAAAAGAACAAACAACCCGACACCATACGATGAGAATCCTTCCATAAAGGGAAGGGAAGGGCAAAAATATAAGCATATGTTCAGAGAAATTTTTGCCACCGGTCATTTCATCTTTTTTCACTTCCGAAGTTATGTGAATAGCAATGGAATGACCCAAGCGTTCATTTGTCTCTGTGTTCACGTTCAGACCTTTGAAAGTGCTCATGAACAATGCAAGGAAGCCGTTGAAAGATATTTGAAGGTTGCAGTTTTCCATATCACAGTCCCATTGGTATATTTAAAAAAACTAATTATGCAATCAATGGGAACGGAAGCTTCAAAAGGGTGATTTGGGAATCGTGACTGTGCTGTTTGCTGCATGTTCCTAGTCTTCCTCCATTCGTATGACCTGATGTACAATGCTAACCGTTAATGGTATTGGTGTTACTGATGCAGATATTCTGAATATATCCATAGGATGACTGAATTGCCCACGCTTTTCCATCAGACTATCCCATACAATGCAACATACTTTAGTACAGTCAACCAGACAAATTGGTTATATCATGGCTTCTTACCCCAGCCGCGGTGGGAGAGATCTACTTGGACTGAATCTAATTTAAATGATGAAAAGACCGTAGCAACAACGTTAATTGTATACTGTTGAATAATAAACAAAAGTTTTATTTAACCCTTTTCTTGTAAATATCAAATTCACGCTCCTGATGAAATTACGCAGTTCAGGAAACGCAGAATTTGAACTGATTTCCATGGTTTTCAGTTTTGGACATTTAAGCAGTCAATAGAACGTTCCCAAGGACGTTCATGAAACTCTGGAAATAATTTTAAATAACCATTCATTGAACACGTTTGGGTGCTTTTGGGTTGATAGATCATGGTGACTCCTTCCACGACAAAAAAGCATTTCGTTTCCTGCTGTTTGCAACAGGTTTACATGCCACTAGTTTGTACCACCACGAAGCCTAGTGGTTTGTTCAATATGAAACTGTGACGATTGGCAGCGTGTATAAATTAAAGCAATTTTTGTGCATCTAATAGTGACGATCGTGAGTGACTGACGCTAATTCTAAGCATGTTCTAGAAATTATGAGAGGCTGAAACTCGTTGCAAGAATAGCTGTTAGGGTTATGTGAATCCATAAAAACTCAAAAATGTCCTGGGGACACATTTTGGGGGGAATTATTTTGTTCACCTCTGCCTAACGCATGAACGGACACTTGGCCTATGCCTATCTGTTGCACGCACTTCCTTCAACGAAGCTGGTATAATCGTGAATAGCTGCTAGGTTGCCGACTCAAGAGAAAGTCCGATTTCGAGGATGAATGCAGTTATACCGCATTAAAACAAGGGAGGGGTTTCCTGGTATTTCCTGAAGCCTTGTATAGCCCGGATAGAAGTCTTCGTGTTCTTATTTGTCATCCAAAAATTTTTCAGCATTGTCCTTGATCTGCAATACTCAAGTATCTGATATAGCAGAGCAGGACAGTTTCCGTCACAAGGATTTAGGATTGTAATGGAACTCTAGAAATGTCATCAACCGTGTTGCACACCCTATTTCGGTTGGTAATGGAAAGTGACGATTTGGAAGTGATTTTTCCAATAGCAAACCCACATTCACGTAAGAGCTTTCCTGAGATGGGAACTTGAGGATCAAACCTTGAATATCCTAAGCAAAGCTCATTGCAGAAGTATAACTTTGAGCTTTTTTGAAAGCAGGATCATCTCAGAAACCAATTGGTGCGACTGAGTGTGAATTTTTGTGAAAGTTTATGTATAATTTGTTGGCATTACATAAACATTTCGAGATATTTTTGTGTTCTGCATTCAATAATTTCAAATACTGTCATACCTAATTGGGAACGACTGTAAATCATAAAGACATCATGCATCGATGAATCAAGTTAAACTTTTATTTCTATACTGATCCTTGCATTTTCTTACAAGCAAAGTAAATAGTATCGCATTCCCAGAGCTATGTCATATTGTCAAACACCAGATGATTTAGCAAAAGACTTGTTCGAGCAATCCTCTTAGCATTCACACGGGCTCTCTGCTACACACGGGCTACTCTGCTGAGAAAATAATTAGGACCATTACAAAACAGGTTTCACTGAATGCTGTAGGATTACCTGAAATGTGAAACAATTAACTTATTTAACAATTGATGAACATACCTTGCAATAATTGTATGGCATCATCCCTGCCAATGGCAGCAAGTGCCTGAAGGAAAATGGGAAAGTATATTTTCGGATTCTTGGAAAAGAGAATCCTGAAGAGCTCATCATATTGTTCCAAGAGGTCTGGCTTTGCACGGATCTGCCTCGCCTCAATTGGTGTGAAGACACCCAAGTCTTCCAACTTCCGAAGCAGCACCAGTGTCTCCACGTTATATTCATCCCGTAGCATCAGTCGATTCACTTTGATTCTATTCCATGTGTGCTAATCCTTCTCCATCTGTGAGCACGGAACAGGTGCAATGATTTGAGATCATCACTGTGATGTATATTATGAAATTATGGGAAATAAAAGCAAAGGATACATGAAACAATTTCAATTTCTTTTTAAGTGTTGGGTGGAGGGACTGTTACCTTCCCCTTGAAAATAACCACTTGGAATATTTCCTTCATTTAGCACCTTTTGTTAAACTACAGTAACGACCAGCTCGGAAAATATAACGTAGGGTAAAAATTCCGCAATATAAAAAAGTGCTCCGCTAGGATGTACTCAAGTAAGATTCCTCATAACGTCATCTCCCTGAGAAAAATCATTAACGATTGCCTATTTATACCTGATAACGCATTATTGTACCAGAAAGATTCGTTTATGTAAGTCAGTCTACTTTTCAGGAAGCAGCTAAGGTTTCCCAAAATAGCAAAAAACATCACTTTCTCAGTAGCATCATAGACTCCTAGGAAGCAGGAACTAGGTGGAAACAATAGAGTTCATCACACGAGTAGTCTTCCACTACTCAAAATTAGTTTCAGTATCGTTGCTCAATTACATAATTAATGACAACTGTTTTCAAAGGCTTTTCCTTTCTTCAACTTTTTCCATCCACAGCAACAGTCACTTTCTTTATTCTGAATGATTGATTGGAAATCACAACAACGATCGAAATTGCTAATAATCAGAGGAGATGTCAGGATTTTGTAGGCCTTTGTAGAGTCATCAAAATTTTCACTCCAAAAAGAATTTCCCTTTGATGGGTCCACCTCGTAGTTTTCTTGGTATCTCCGTGACGACGTTAGTCCCATGATAGGCCTATTTCGAGTCCCTAGAATTAGCTATCAAAATGTATCTGTAGAGTGACTTCCTCCGAAATTCAAATGATCCTCGGACACCAACATTAGTGTTCTCTGAGGTAGTATTTAATAACTGGAAGTGATTGAGGAAAGAGAAGGAAGCTAATGACTTCGCATACTGGCTGGAATCCTCGCCTAAACATGGCTACCGGGTAGTTGAAGGCATTCGTAAGTAGAAGAGAGATGAGAGGAGCCTGTTTCTTATCTACACTTGACACAGAGGCATGGCACGCACCAAAGGAAAGGATGAGGGAGACGTGATTCCGCTCAGGTTATATAAACCCGAATGGGGATAGGGGCATGCTTTGATGACTGAAGGAGGTCTGAGATACATATTTTGAGTTCTACTGGATACATCATTCAAGCAGAGAGAGGAAAGATTTGCCCCGCTAAGTGAGGCAGCCTACCAATGAGTACACTAAAAAATGTTCCTGATTCGGAACACCTGACAAACACCATCCAGAACGCGTATCTAATATATATAGACGATCGTGACTGACTGACTGACTGACG
>CAJPEV010002600.1:0-41931 GCA_905338385.1 Darwinula stevensoni
ATGGAAATGCAGCAAGGAAGAGGACGGTCCTTTTGGGAGGAATCCCAGATGCGGGGAGCGAAGGAGGGTCAGATGCGATGGCAGAGATCGGAAAGGTCAGATGCAACAGAGAACAGGAGGGTCAGATGCAATGCCAGAGAAAACGGGAGGGTCAGATGCAAACAGTCGTGCCCGAATAGGGGATCAGCAAAAGCAACAATCCAAAAGAGAACCGGAAGACGACTGCACATGCAAACCTATTCAAAAGGAGTGACATTCAGCCTACAACACTGGAATGCACCCTCTGACCCTTGCGGCATCAGCTCATATGAAAACCCCGACAGGACGTCGTCTGCTAGAGGTGTTACACTGTAGCTGAGATGATAGCCCTGGACTTCCAACTATTCTCCATGGTTGAGGATGTAGGTTTTCAGAGGCTGATGGCAGCTGCAACACCATGATACAGAATACCCTCTCAACCCTACATCAGTTAGACAATTATGCCTCAGTTATATGACAAGCTCAAGGAGAAAGTGAGAAATCTCTTGAACATGGATGCCCTCAGCTTCACAGTGAATATTTGGAAAGATGTTGAAAGTTTTGTTGGTATCACAGTACACTTTGTCAAATTGAACTTTCCGTACAAATCAACTGTTCTGGCTGCAGCACCTATCACAGGGAAACATACTGCTGAGAACACCATGTTGAGAGTTGAAAATACTTGGAGGGATTGGGGAATTCCACATTCTCAAGTTGCATGTGTTGTGCGTGATAACGGGGCCAACATGAAAAAAGCAACTGACCTTTTGAAGCGTCCTGCTTCTCCCTGTGCAGCACACACCATTCAGCTGGTTGTCGAGAATTCTGTGCTCTCAAAGAGAGCAGTCTCTGACCTTCTAGCCCTGTGCAGGCATATAGTTGGGAGATTCAAGCTTTCTGCCAGTGCAGGGGATAAATTGGCAGAACTCCAGGTACAGTACAATTTACCAAAACATCAAATGGTGCAGGATGAGCCTACCAGATGGAATAGCAAGTTGTACATGCTCCAGCGCCTTCTGGAGCAGAAACCTGCAATTATTAACTTTCCATCTGATGAGGATGCTATGCAGCCACTACAGGCTAAATCACTGGACTTTACTGAAGGGAATGATAATGCTTCTCACACCACTAGAGGAATTTACCAGGATGATGAATGCTGATACAGCAACAATTTCTCTGATTGGTCCTCTTCTGTGAGGCATGAAAGAAGTGTTGGAGTCACTGTCATGTAGGGGAGTTGAAAGTATGAAAACAGAGATCCTAACTGGAATAGATGCATGATTTAAACCCTTGCTGCAAGGAAAGATTGTGTGTCTCAAAACCCTTCTGGATCCCAGATTCAAAGCTGCCATGTTTCCCAATCAGGAAATCAGACAAAGCTGAACAATTTGTAACAAGAAACACAAGGCTTATCAGAATATGAAAGCACACTTGTAAATGAGCAAGTTTTCGATCATGGACAAATGCAGGTTGAGGGTAAATCACCCATCTGGGTTGCCATCCAGCACAGACTGTCACAGTCACTGTGTGGGGGGGAAAGGGAATAGCTAGAGTGTTATTCCTTCCCATGGCCAGGAAACTACCAACGATCTTTCTTCTCCTACCATTGCAATCAATGAATCTCCCTTCATATTCTGGAGACCAAGGGCCTCAGTATCCAAGACTGAACCAGCTTGCGAAGCGGTATCTTAGCATTCCAGCTTCCAATGTTGCCAGTGAGAAACTGGCAACATTCCTGAAAAACTTGATGAGTGCTTGGACATCTGATGGGAAAAACTGCCATGCAGTAATCCCCAATCCATTCTGAAAAATCACTGCAATTCAATTGCTTCACCAAATTTCATGAAATTGTCTATTTGTTATATAAAAGCTTCTTCCTTTAGATTTTATGTTTACTCTAAGAGCAGTTCTGTAATAGGAGAAAGGGAGACAGATAACAGAATAAGACACCATGCTGACAGTGCCAGAGAGGACAGAAGTCATCACTCTTCATCTGCACAGAAAGACCCATGAGAATGTCCATAAAGCATTCACACAGAAACTTTTTCCACATCTTCAAGAAGATTGTTACACATGGCAACCTGTCCTGTTCAATCCTCCTCCAGGTGATGCATGACCTGGATGTGGTATGCTCATTTCTTGAAAGTGAACCCCAAGATCTTGTACATAAACCATTGCTTGGGCCATTTTCAGTTCACTCTATGCTCATCTTACAAGCTCTCCTGAACTGCACTGAAAAGCAACCCTGAAAATTTCTAATGATTCTGGGATATGCACAGCTATCTGGAGTGTTCTTTCTCAGCTATGGACCCAGTCCTGTGGAATTTGTTGGCTAACAGATTAATGTAGGCATTGTTGGACCAGGTTTGTGGATTTTCTGTGCAAATGCTTTGTAGACCTACTCGTGCATCTCTCCATGCCATCAAAGTAGATAGGGGTTTTTGAAGCTTCAAGTAGAAAAATAAGCAGTAAGAAACACTTCAGGGTGTAATGGCACAAACAACTTATGTATTTACTGAACCTTGACATAAGTTAGAAAACACTGCAATAGGTTTAAAACCTGGGGCTCAACCATGACCTCAAGTCTCCCCAGCAGCTCCCAAACCCCAACAGCTGTTCCTGTCTCACACCAGTGATTCCACATTTGCATACATGCTTGGTTTCATAATTGGGTAACATGTGATAAAGGCAACACCCACAGATAGTATAACTGGACTTAGTGGAATTTCTCTATAATGCTACCACTATTATGGGCTACATTAAGAATAAAAAAGGTGAGTAACTGGATAAGTGATAGAAAATGATGGATCAGAGGAAAGTGGGGTTGTGAGAGAAGTCAACAAGGTCATGTCTTGGGGCCACTTTAGAGTCAACCTCATAGATGGTCAATGATATGACAAGTGCACAATTTAAAAAAACAGTGAGGAAAGCAAGATTTCACCCACCTTCTAGAGGGCAGCAAAATGAGATTTGAGGAATACTCAAATTTGAATCTGGAAGATAGAACTTCAGCTCTTTAATGGAAAGGTGAACACTCATCAGTCTAAAATAAAAAAAAAAGGCAAAAATTTATTCTGGTTATTTTTGAAATGGGACAATCACCCTTTACTCTGATTATTGGCAAAAAGAGAATGCAGAGGTCTATCAGTAACCATAGAGCTTACAAAGAGAAAATCATGGAACACTTTCCAGACATGGAAGGAGCAGACCCATATGCAAGGGCAGACATGCCCTGGAAAGAGCTTCCAAATCTAAAGAGACCCCTCTAGTTTCTCTTCCTTCTTTGGCATCCTCTGCTTCAGGATCAGCTTCTAAATTGAAGCTTCCAGTCAGTGTATGTCAGGACAATGAAGCCTAAATTCTGCATTATCATCGGAACATTTAAAGTTGGGAGAGGTGAAACTTCAAGAGAAAGAAAATAGCCCTTTACTAATCCTCAGGCTACTGATCATCTGTGGGATGAGAAAGGTTAGTGAGAAAAAAGGAAAGGGGTACAAGTTTTGCTACTTGAAGGGAGATGTATGAGCAGTATACTGTCAACCTTGACACTGAAAGGTGAATTCCATCCAGAGCTGGGTACTTCTTTTTTATCAGGTCACCTATGTGGTACACCAGGTCAAAGTCAACACATGATGCTTCACATGTCTACTTTCAAAGTACCAGTCAGGTATTTTAGGCCATGAAGAGTCATGGATCGTGGTTGTCATCACTGAGCTGTTCAGAGATTAACATCAATAAAATCATAAATAAGGATGAAGAACAAGAGAAGGGGAAGGTGGAAAGGCAATAAGTGTTCAGAAGCAAGGAAAGAGAGTCAGGGGGATAATGGCTAAGCATCCTGGGTGCAAGTTGTACTTTCCAGGCTGGATGATGACATATTTGAATAGAGGGGTTTCTGGTCAACTGAGTCTATCAAGCCTATATTCAAAATTACTATATCAGAGACAGATGAACCATTTGCACACATCTATATTACTCATTTAGCTAGAGATTTCCAGAAAATACAAATCAATCAGGGAATTGAATATTTCCCAATTACAATAGCAAGAACTCAGTTTTTGGCTTGGTACATTGCCTCAGATTGAAGCAATATATCCTAAAAATCTGAGTAATGTACAGGTGATGAAACTACATTCTCATTATGCATACCTTTTTATTGACCAGTTGGGAAGAAGCTCAATCTGAAGATGGCCATATGTGGAAGAAGGATCCCTCACTAGAAGCAAACT
Source organism: Darwinula stevensoni (assembly GCA_905338385.1). Lineage (NCBI taxonomy): Eukaryota > Metazoa > Arthropoda > Ostracoda > Podocopida > Darwinulidae > Darwinula > Darwinula stevensoni. The sequence goes on from CAJPEV010002600.1 coordinate 4,248, forward strand.
GCACATTAGAATATCTATGCTAGAGGAATGTCATACGTTGGCCAGATGTCTTCTTGGCCAAAAGCATGCTGCTTGGTTTTGATTAGCATTGTCATGCTACTTTTCAAGCCCATCATTACCAATTGATGACATTAAAAGACACCAACTGCAATTTCCTTTGAAATGGGATTATATCATGCTTCCAATATTCCAGGCATGGTTAGGATAACAGCAGCAACAAGTTGAATTAGCTTCTGAGTGCTATAGGCTGGCCATTAAGCCCAAAAGTAAAGGTAATAAAAAAAATGCAATTGTAGAAAGAGTGTCATAAACATCTTAATAGCCCTAATCTGCCAAAAACCCTCATTCATATTAGAATTTTACAATTACTTAGCGATACATCACGAAAGATTCCAGGGATTGCTGGAACACAATCCAGCATTGGGTCAAAGCAGGCCATGAATAGATGTTTCTAATTACAAGTAGTTCAGCTCCATTTTCACCATAGAGTAATGGGCTTTCTTACTCAACTGCCAATTCATAACCAGGCCCCTTTCTTAAGCAGGCCATCCAAGTCATGAAGTACAATGATCTCAAGCCTCACCTTCACTATGGTAGGTTTGGCCTTACTTCCTCTACCCATAGTTCATAGCCAACCCTATTACTTGTAGGTCTCACACATTCCATCCTGCTTAGAATGACAAATCAGGGTGTCAACATACATTACAAGCAGTTCATTATAAATTACAAGCAGTTCAGTTCCATTTTCACCATGGAGTGGCCTTTCTTGCTCTACCCCCGATTCATAACCAACCATAGTTATTGCATGTCTAACACAATTCATCCTTCTTAGAATGACATATGAAGGTCTCAACATGCATGCATCTGGTTACAAACCAGCCAGGGTCAAAGCAGGCCAAGAATGGTTGTCTGCAATTACAAGCAGTTCAGTTCCATTTTCACCATGGAGTGGCCTTTCTTCCTCAACCCTCGATTCATAACCTCCCATATTTTTTGGATGTCATCCTTCTTAAAATACCGTATGAGGGTCTCAACATTCATGCATTTGGTTACAAACCAGCCAGGGTCAAAGCAGGCCAAGAATGGTTGTCTGCAATTACAAGCAGTTCAGTTCCACTTTCACCATGGATTGGCCTTTCTTGCTCTACCCCCGATTCATAACCAACCATAGTTCTTGCATGTCTAACACAATTCATCCTTCTTAGAATGACATATGAAGGTCTCAACATGCATGCATCTGGTTACAAACCAGCCAGGGTCAAAGCAGGCCAAGAATGGATGTCTGCAATTACAAGCAGTTCAGTTCCATTTTCACCATGGAGTGGCCTTTCTTGCTCTACCCCCGATTCATAACCAACCATAGTTCTTGCATGTCTAACAAAATTCATCCTTCTTAGAATGACATATCAGGGTGTCAACATACATGCATCTGGTTACAAACCAGCCAGGGTCAAAGCAGGCCAAGAATGGATGTCTGCAATTACAAGCAGTTCAGTTCCTTTTTCACCATGGAGTGGCTTTTCTCTCTCCACCCCAGGTTTATAACCACCCCACTCTCATGTTTTTCCCACAATTCATAATGTCTCAGATGCCATGTGAGGGTCTCAACATGTTTGCATCTGGTTACAAACCAGCCAGCATTACAATCAGGCCATGTATTTACATGAAGTGTTAGGAATTCGAGCCTCATCTTCACTCTGGCAAGTTTTGCCTTTCTAGCTCTACCCGTCTTAAAACTAAACCTCTTTCTTGTGTTTCTCTAACAGTTCACCTGTCCTTGTATGTCCTATGGTGATCTTAATGTACCTGCATCTGGTTACAAACCAGCCAGGTTCAAAGCATGCCGTGCAATAAGTGCAAGTATCTGAAGACCCTTTTTCACTCTGGCATGTTTGGCCTTTCTTGCACTCCCTCTGATTAACAACCATCCCTCTCTCACAACTCCCACTTCTCACAACTCTCTTCATCTCATACTGTACTGCTAAAGTAAGCCCTACATTGGAATAAGAGGTCTAGTCCATGTGTTCAGTTTTGAAATATCCTGCTGCTGCCAATAGAGTCTGCAACTCATAAAAGCTGAGATTTTCTAAGTTTAGCATGTTCCATTTATATAAACCCCACTCATTACAAATGTAATTTTTTCCCTATTGTTCCAGGTCAGTAATTGCTTCTGAAAACATGGCTCCATACATGACTGTCAGACAAGGTGTACACAGAAACTTTCAACAGATTTAAGAAAAGCATGGAGATTGGTGGTAAACATGCCTCACATTCTCTTTCTTTGTAATTGCAATAAGGAATCATAAGAAATTTGTGAGGCATCGATAAATGGAGCCCCTTTTTATTTTCTCAAGGTTCTTCTACCTCCAAGGTTGACGCGCTCCTGATGCCAACCCTAAACCTCGTGTTTGTTGAGAGTCTAAGAGGCATTTCAAAACCATAAGATATTTGGATAACCAAGACTTCCAGTCACTCAAAAGGCAGTCAACAAGAACTGCAAAACCGTCTCTTCTAATAATCCAATGGGTACTTAAATTAAAAGCGAACGATAAGAAATTACTCAGCTTCCAAGAGAGCTGCAATTACTGGAAAATCATTTCATATTTATTTGGCTTCTGGATAGACAACTTCTTGAATCTCTCAAAATAACTATCTAAATGGTTGCATGGGGGAAGAGAGAACTGCATCAATCCTTAATTTTGCACCTTATCCTCTTTAGTCCCAGAGTCCAGAATACCGATTTTCTAAAATACATTATGATAGAGTTTAAACATTATACAATTTACAGTATATTCCTTAAAGTGGGAAATCTATTGGGGAGGGAAAATCCTGTTTTCAGTGTAGAAGTTAGAAGGAAAGCAGACTAACCACGAGCAATGAATTCCATTAATATTAGACCCTTCGATATGCGCAGCCAGTATTTAAAAATAGAATGCTTTGTGCGGGAAAATGCTCGTGCAAACCATCAGTATTCCTCGCTTCTCACCATTATGGAAGAGAAAAGTAATAATGAAGAGTTGGCAGTACCGTGTTCGAAGTATGAAGTATCAGAAGACTATCTGAATTATTTTTCATGGTAGCCAGGACATGAGGTGTTGAAGTGAATATGATCGTTCAAAGCCGCTGGATGAACTGGGAGACCAGTTTGATGACTCGGGGGGGGTTCCGTCTCGAATGTGAGGTCTGATAAGGTGGGGATAGTCCGACCGCGAACATCTTCCAGGTCATACTTTCTTCCAACTTCAGAATGCCTTCCTTCAAATCCCATCTGTGTGCACCAAATCGCATCCCTGGAAGAGAAAAATGATGAATGTGAATAAGAGCGAGATACCAAATTAGCTGCAAGTAAAAATAGGCTTAGATTCGCTGTCAGAGCTAGTTGCAATAGAAGCACGCCTCATTTCACATCCGTCCCGGCTTAACTTGCGAGAAAAAAAAAAAAACACAAAGACAGGGAAAAGAGAAGACCGGGTTGACTTTCTTTTGAAGCCAGTTTCGTAGCAACGTAAATCAATAAGAGTACCTGTGAAAGATTTGGCAGAGACTATCGCTTTGTGGCAGAGAGCCCCCCGGTGTGAATGGGTACCTGATGCAGGACCTCCCGAGCCTTCACCCTGTCGGTATATCAATTCCGAGCCAATCCCAAATGCGGATTGCTTAACTGTAACCTCTCTCTCACGTTCCTCCACTAGCACTGGAGTTTCAATTCTGGAGCACTAACAGAAATAGCATAACTTGGGGCCGACTAATGGAGGGGCGAAGTTGGAATCCAGGGAGGAAAGAGGGGTAAATACATTTCGTCTCTTTCGCATTCACCATCCCATTTGCTGTTTGAACCACCCTATCTTATATTTTTTGGTCAAGGGCTCCAACAACAAAAAAAAGTTATTTTTCTCAGACTCACTATCAAATTGTGTCCCACAAACGATTTTCCCTTGATGAGTCAGCGTGACAGCTTGGTATGTATCTCCTAGCCTCGGCATAACGTATGCTCTGAGTCTGACATGCAGTTGTATTACAACAGAAAGTACCAGCGGCTCGCATTTCGCGAAGAATTTAACCCGTTGTACTCAAATTTAAATGACATAGTCTGTCCCAGCAGCTCAAATTTATTTTCCGGCCATATAAACCGTTCTACGTGTTAACTCCAAGTAATTTTCTGTGCACAGAATGAAAGTTTACTTACATTATGCTTTGTGAACGTCCTCAAAAGATTATTGATTGAGGTCAGACAGATTAGTGCAAAAGGTTAAGTCTTGTCTCTCTCTGACGAGGGGATGACCGCATCCCACACTCCAAGTTACAACTACGCTGTCCCAGTTAAAAATTTCCTTTCGAGGCTTGCATAATTTCCGAAGAATGGCTTGCTTTCCCTGTGTCATTTGATATCACATCTCTCACTTCGATTGTGGCGTATAAGACAAGATATATGTCCATCGAAGTAAGAGTTTGGGATGTGACTGGAAGAACTAAAAAAAAAAAACATGCAAACAAAAGAATGTAGACATATTTCGAGACGGCCCCACTACATGGGTGCATCATATGAGACGATCGAAGTACAGAATGTGAGGTGGAGAATGGGGGGAGGAAGTGTGCCTCCCTCGGGCAGACAAGAATCCTGTATTTACGGCAGCAGACGATGACCAAAACGAGGAAATTCTCTGGATCCTGAGAAGCAATTGCTCGACTTGAAGGCTCTCACGGATCCCAGCACGACGAGTTCACACGGGCCAACCGACGCGAGAACGTCATCGATGCAGCTCTTATTCGCGATCCCATTCTTTCGGTCGACACCCAAAGTTCATGCACTTAGTTGAGAGTGGATAGTCGTAATTAATCGTAAAAACCGATCGTTTCACTCCTAGATGCGACCTGGATGCGACGATCACGGTTCGCCATTTCCCGCAAAACAGCAGAGGCCCTGGAGATGTGATCGTCGATCACGTTCCAAATCGCCACTTACTCGAGCCCGAGCGACATGTAATGGCACCGAAGTCTCCCCGTAGACTAAATCGTCATCGAAGAACCCGGAAATTCGACACCTTAATCGCGCCTTCCAAATAAATAGGCCTTCGGTTTCAGGCGGGGTGAGACATGTGCAATGGACTCCACCTCCATCCACCTCTTTTACCTGCAGTGAAGGTTACCTACCCCATCATACACATAAAAGCCGGGCAAGATAGAGTGCTGCTCAGAATGTGCTTTCATATCATCTCATCTCCACGCCTCCCCCCAGGCTTGCAAGACGGACGTGGGACCATTTACGAATAATGCAATGCTTATTTGCCTTTACGAAATGCATATAAAATATATGCTAAAAACAGACCCACGAACATTTCCGATGCACACTTGCAAGGTAAGCAAGAACTGTTCACCCGTCTATATAGGACGGGTTTTAACCGTGCCCGAAATGAAATAATGCACGAGGCAATCAGCAATCTCTCGTTCCGACTTCCGTCTGACACGAAAAGGAAAGATAACAGCATTGCAGACGAGCCAGGTCCGTCTCCCGAATTTTGCAGGAGCAAGTTCACCAGCTCCCATCAGCCCAGGTTCTATTTACAGTATCCCTGTCCTCATTAATCATGAGCGTTACGTTATCGTGCATCTTAAAATGACGACTTTCGTCGGGGTAGCTGCCTTTATGAGAGGTGGATCTAAGAACTAATGCAAGACAAAAACCATGCTTCTCCCTCCCTAAGAAACGAAACCTCGGCCGCGTCATTTTGGGGACATCGAAAAGCCCAACCCGCCTGCTTCAGGCCACTTGCCACTCACCAGTTACAACTATCCCGCTTTCCCTCCTCGTGCAATCTTCGCTTCTTCGCCTGTTCCAGTAGGGGGGCCCACTAATACCATAGAGGGTGTAACTAGAGGCGACACTCCCGAGAGGTAGGAGGGATCGAAATATTACAGAGACATCTGGTGGCTTGTTACCACCAACACTTCCGGGAGGCGTGCTTCGTGGCAGCGGAATCGGGAATCGACTCATTCGGGGATTCGGCCTAAGGAGTTCCTCAACGTAATACGCATCTCGTTGAGTCCGCTGATTAGTTATGGTTGTCCGCACGCTAGGTGAAGGAAAGACTGTGACACCTGTATATCGCGACTGTGTCAAAGAATGGGATTAGAGCGGAGTGTCGCCTCTAGTTACACTCTCAACTCGGTGCTAATACTACAAGTGGATTAAAGGTCAGGAATTGAGATTATAGCCACCTTGGACAGCTTGAATAAGATCCTGTAATGATAACTTGCGTATTACGTTAGGTTATTACGTTAGTCGGTTTGGAACCAACTCGATACACTGGGCTGGGTGCATACTCTTAACACAAGAATTCTAGTATTCACGACTTCTCAGTAAGGCGTGCTACGCGTGATTCCTCGAGAGAACTATGATGTGGGATTTGGCGCAGTGCGTTCGGAATCGAACCGATCCAGCACATTTTCCAGTTCCTGTCTCGGCTGCGTCGTAAGGGCGGCATCATCGGCATAAGAATCTTAACCCTTTCCCTAGCATGGATATCGAAACGCTTCGGGGATCTCCAATTAAATTCGAGTGGACGCCAGGGAAATGGTTAACCACGACGCAACCGTTACTGAGCCCAACCTGCCTCACATTAGGCCTACAAATCCTGTCCCAAGTGCAGGAAAAAGATGAAACACGGCGGCCGCGAACCCTACAGAACCCCATATGTATCGGGGCTCATCCCATTCATTCGACCATAACTCCTACAATCACCGAATGAGAATCAAGTGAAAAAGCTCACAATCATTTGGAGAATGCCTTCCGGAGAATGAACTTCGGAGGAGAAATGCAGAGAGCAAAGAAGGTAGAGGACGGAGGAAAGCAAAATGACACTGATGGCGGAGAGCCTTCGGATTGGCGACGTCCAGCCGGCAGAGAGGAAAGCGCTACTCTAAAGGAATACGGGAAGAGAGGAAGTGAGCAGTGAGAAGTGAGAAGCGGCGGCGGGAAAGAGGTTGGGCGGGGCTAACCCTGGCGACCGTGGTAGAGTAATGCAGGGTGCGATTTTGTGCGACTAATTTTGCATTTGGACAGGATATAGTGAGACTTCCCGTGGGGGGCGCTCCTGTTTGCACGCCTCTCGCTCGACTCGTCCGTCCTCGGCGAGCGAGAGTAGCTACGACGCAGAATCCCGCGCGGAAGTAGGCCTACCTTCTCCCTACTTCCGCTTCCCGTCGGGTCGACTGCACCATCGCCATGAATACAAAATCTGCGAGAAAAAAAAAGCTAAAGGCTATCATAGTGACTTACAGTGATTTCACGATGTGTTCAGACACCCCTGGCAGCGTTAGTGGTACTGATGTTCAGAGCCGTGAAAAAAGAGTTAGGGCAACTAGCCGCATCGGCGCCATTTTCACTCAAGACGTAAAAGCTTTCCAAATACGTATCTGTACTTACCCCTACCTTCCCCGAGGCCTTTACACTCGATAGAGACTCCTAACGCCACGGAGTCGCTTTCATCATGCGACCGCGATTTGAGAGGAGAGCGTATTTCGAAGTAAACCTATGACAGGCTTTCAGAGCATCATTCCTCTCGTGTATTCATGTACTGTATATATATATTTAATATTCTCTCTCGTATATATTCTGTAGGGTTGCCACCCGTTCATAATTATTGGGTTGATGCATAAATTCGTCGAGTCTTGTGTCATGAGTTTGTCTTCAACAACAAAAAAATATATTTTACGAGGCGAAACATCAATCGATAATGAAATCACCAGTATTATCGACAACAATCGCCCATCTTTTTGGCAGTTGATCGATCCTGCTCTTGTAGAAGTCTGACAATTTTGAGGTGAAAAAAGCTGTGAGGTTGGAATGGAGTGCACCGCAGTCTTCGTAGCGTTTCTTAGTCAGACAGTTTTGAAGAGAGCGGAACAAATGGTAGTCGGATGGCGAGTACGGTGGATGCGAGAGAACTTCCCATCCTCGCTCTCGGATTTTTTTTCTGGGCTCATCTTCGCGACGTGGGGTCTCGCTTTGTCGTGGAGCAGGATCACGCCTTTTCGATCGACCAGAGCTGGACGTTTCTCTAGCAGAGCTTCCTGGAGACGCTGCAGTTGAGCGTAGACTTTAGTGTTGATGGTCTGGCTGCTGTCGAGCAGCTCGAAACATCGATACTTTGCGTACAAGTATCGATACAGATAGGGATAGGGAGTGACTTTAAAGAATTGTTATACTGGAAAAATCGTGCATTGTTCTACATCTTCGGCTGACATGTTCCCGAGGCGTCGGATTCATAGAAAAACAAATTAAGGAGTAGTGGATCAGAAAATCATGTGAAGGTATATAACAGTCATTATTATAGACTACTGTTTAGTTCATTCACTGTTCGCGTGGGTAGTTGTTATCTCTACAAAGGAAAGTAGATGGAATCACCCGATTGACAAAAGGCCATGACGAGCCACTTGCGGGACGGTGACGCCCGATTTGGTGTTCCAGCGTGGAAGGGGTCAAGGGGAGTCAAGGTTGCTGGATCCATGTTTTAGGTCAGGGGGAGTTTTAGGTCAGGGTTGCTGGATCCATGCTTCAGGTCAGTCTCCTTTCTGACTTTACCCTGTGTGCATGCGTCAGGTATGGATGACTCATTGCCACTGGAAGTGATTGATGGAAATAAAAATCGCAGTGAATGCGCCAATTAGTTCTCAAACTGCCCGTATCGTTGAGAGTGTGTATAATTACAATGACGACTTCCCCATCGAAATGATCTTCCGCAAATCTTGTTAAGTCAGACTTCCGTTTTGGGAGGCTTCAGCAGGTTCCTCTTTTCCCATATTTTTCAATACATTGTCTTGGATTTTAGTGAAACAAGGCTTTGAACAGGGAATGAGGAATTCATTTCTTCTCCTTGCTTCGACAACCATGATCTGGTTCTAATCCATTTTCATGTCTTGTTTACATATCTGTCCAGATCATGGGAGATAATTAAGCAGCTTTACCGAGCACGAGAGATCGTCGGTTCTTGCCGCTTACGCACGCAAAGAGTGAATGGATGGCGTGAAATAAGCCGAATGAAAGGCATTTCGTGCACGCCTTCCGGCTCGTCTCCTCTCATCGGCCGACTGTGATTCCTGGACGTCTGTCTTTTTCTTTCTCTCTCTTTTACGTTCAGTAGATCACGCAATAGTTTAAGCTTTCCCGTCTCTGTCGGGGCATTTTGAGAACAGCAAAATTCAATATATTAATATAGAGCACAAGCTGACTTACGTGACTGTGTAAAACCGGCGACGGGACTGGTAACACGAAAAAACCATCTCACATGAAAATCATTTGCAGCAGTTGCCATAGCAACAACGTCCGTAGCAGACGATGTCTCGTGCTCTCATTGTTGGGAATCGCCCGGGAAGGAATTCAGTACAATGCTTTTCTTATCGCAGAAATTTGGCCCTGAGGCGTCAAAATGGTAAAACTTTTTGGACTCTTGATCCAACAAATATCGCCTCCAGGTTTCGATTGACATCTCACTCATGAAAATCCGTTCATCCGTCTTGGAGGTGTTTTCCGGAATGACACACTGAAAACACAGACAGCTTAGCCTCTCATGTATTAATGATTCTGTTTTATTCTTCGTATATGGATGATTCGGTTACTCCTGCAGGCAGAGTTATATATTTTGTCTGGTCGGATTTCTTTCCGGAAAGCATTTATTTTCGCGAGATCAAGCTCGGTTGGCCTTTCTCTCGCTTCCTCTTGGCTAAAATCTGCCCGGGATCTCGCTTGTAGTGCTAAAGGATTTGGAAATTCGAACTCGGGTTTATTCGCATTTGCCTCATGCATATTTCTCATGTTCAATATTGCCTGTCCAGCATGAATAAATGTTTTTTCGTCTTTCAATACTTGAAATCCTAGATATTGTAACGGATGAGGATGGCATCTCGAGGTGCACGACTGAATGTCCTGGGTTCGGTGGTGTAGCGGTAGCACACCTGATCGGCAATCAGGAGGCCCGGGTTCGATTCCCGGCCGTTCCTTGGCTTTCTTTCGGCCTCTCATGCCGTCCGCCTCCACTTTCCCCCTCCGTGACAATATTAAGAACGTAATGAAGCTGCGTGCGTATGAAGCCTCCGATACTGCGCACATGCGGCGCCTTGTGCCTGTCCCGGGTTTACCTCTCCCTTTCTCGGGCTCGCACTTTTTTCCCGGCCGTTGCGACTGGCAGAACTATCCTCGAGTATGTAATACGTGTACCTTGCCCTGAGGAGGGAAGAGTTCGGATGACAGGAGGTCTAAAATAGCGAATGGAGAGGCCGTGAATCGAACCCTTCGCCTCCAGATTACCGATCGAACGTGTTACCACTATACCATGGAACCCAACTCTTTCAGTAGTACTTTCCATGTCATCCCTGACACTACAACGGGAGAGAGCCATTCTACGCACCCTCTTCCCCTCCTCCACCCTCCTACCTGGGGGGTTTCACATCTCTGATATGGAATATTCCGCTGGAATGTTTTACACGTCTCCACGTATTACACTTGGAGTTACCTTTCATCCCTGGAGGAGGGACGACTTCCTCGTCAAGATGAGATCTCCGCCCATATATTTATCGGGATCTCGACCCCTTTATCAATGAAAACCCCGTCCTTCCCGCACAAACGCTGCCAGCGGCGAGCATTACGAAGAAACCTCACATACCGACATACATAGACTGAAGAAGTATAGGAAACGGGTAGGGAGCCGAAAGGTATGCCGGCTTATTGGGTCATGAAGGTCCAAGCTTAAAAGTAGTGAGGGAAGCTGTAGTGCTTGAGTTGTGGTGGTGGCTGTACCTCCCTTGGTACCGGGGTCCAAATGGTCCATGTACTCCCTTGAACCGAAGTCCGCAAGGATATGGTAGGCCGTATAGAGCCAGGTGCATCTCGATCGAAAAAAATCTGTAAAAAATTATTTTGCAAGCAAGGCTGCAACAGGCAGTCTAGTATATTTTGTAAAGCATTCATGAGATTGCCTTTCTTGAATGCCTTCTCCCGTGAAGGAACCATTCTTCTTAGCGAATGTCACAAGGTTCCCCATGTATGTAAGGTCAGGAACACATTTCACACTGTGTAGAGGAGAGATTTCATCTGAGACGGCATAGCGTGCAAAGAGTTGATGGAATCTCTCATTTCCCTTCTCTCTCCATAGCCTGCACGGGAAAATGTCCTTAAGAATATTAAGGGTAAGATAAGGAGGATGAAGTCATCTAATTACAATAATTAAAGAATCATTTAGGTCTATATATATGGAATTGCTACGTGAATTTACTATTTAAAATACTGCACATCATAATGCAGGATTTTTTCTTCTTGCATCGCAGAAAAGGCAAAACCGATTAGTTCCAAAGCCTCATTTTCCAATTCGTGGGTGCGATTCTTCCTAAGTGAAATACGCGCGCTTCGTGTATCTTCAGTCATCAAAAAACGTTATCTTGAAATCGCATAAAAGGGTCACCTCATCCGAACCCTGCTTTTTATCTTATCATTAATTTATCAGAGAAAATGAAGAAAATAGGAAGTTTCACTCGTATTCAGAACTTTATTTTCCTGTTGTCAGGTTAGTCGAATTCGAACAAGGAGAGCTGGAAAAGTTGCAACGACGTGACTATCAACACCTCTCCCCTCATTTTCGTTGAATCAAAAATATTGTAAATTGTGTTTTATTTGCAATGTGCCTTTAAAAGAAAAGACTCGGAGGGACGCCTGTCGACATCCATGGGCGTTTTCAGGGGAGAAAGAACACCTTGGAGAGGGAGCATTGTAGGGCACTGTTGGGCTGCAGGAGGGGAAGAGGAAGTAATCCTTTCCTGTCCCCAGTGGCGTAGCGAGGATTTCGTGTCCCTCATACAATACACTATGTGTAATATGTCCCTTTCGTGTCGCCTGTCCCTCATACAATACACTAATTTTCAGGATGTAACTTTATTTGAGATTTCCCTCCAACATATTGACACTTAGGGTGCATCACATGAATATCTCTCTGCAATAATTTCTCACATGGTGTCATGTTCTTTGCACACCCTAGAGATCACAGGCAAAAAAATAAATAACAGGGATGATTGCTGAAACTTCCACATTACTTTTTGTCAATCACATGTAGGGATCACATACAAACAAGGAATTCAAATCTTCTCTGAAAGCAACATACCAATGTTCTCTCATTAACAGGAGTTGGTATGTAGAAAAGGAAGAGCATAAATAAATCAGGATTATTGAAAAATACTCAAATGACAATTTTCAACCGGTGTTAGAGGGAGAGCAAAAAAAAAAGAAGGCATAAGAAGTTCCCAGCACATGGAATTGTGGGGAAAAATAAAGGAATAGCCTCTGGCTTTAAGTCATGCACTGCAAGTGTCCTCAATCTGAAGCAGAATGAAGCATCGAATAAGAAGTAAATGGCATCAGAACAAAATGAATAAGGAACCCAAAAGATAAGTAGAAGCAAGAAGAAAGGAGAAAAACAGAAATGGCTTTCTGGTTTATGTAATGCAAATGTCCTAATTCTGAAGCCTAACAATGCAGATTATTGGAAAGAACTCAATGCAGCCAATCAACAGAAAGCAGAATGTGAGACATGAACCAGATGAAAACATTCAAGTGTGCTGAAGGATGGGAGCCAAAATAGTCTGTGGGTGGTGAAGGAAAGGAACCCTCATTAGTGAGTAGAAGGGTTTTGTGGGCAGGTATCAGGGGATGAGGCCAGATCAAGTGTGAAAATTGAGGATGAAACAGGGGTTGACTGGGTTTCTGGATTTGGCACATTGGCAATGACAGGGTCCTCCTCGCTGGGTTGTGGGGAGAACTTCATTGGCTCTTCTTCGCTGGGCTTCTTTGAGTAAATAGCAATGGCTTGTTTGAGATGGTCAACAAGAACAGAAGAGGAGATGGATGAAGATGCAGATGACTCTTTGACTTTGTCCATTCTTGCACTTGCACTCTCTCCCTCTCGGGAGACTGGGTTTGACTCGCTCGAAGGTAAAGCACTCGGGAGTTCAAGTGACACTGATGGCACCTCAGCTGACAAGGATGCAAGTGGCAACATTTCTGGATCAAAGTTCTCGCTTTCTTCCATGGGTTCTCTCCTAGACACCTCATCTGGGTAGCATTCCATGGCATCTGAATCAGATGTCATGGAATGCTGCACAAAGATGGATGTCCTGATTGAGCACTCCCCTTCCTTCCATTGCATGACTCTGTATGCCACATCTTCACTTGGCTTGTCTTCTTGACTCGCTTTGTGTTTGTGACTCAGTGCACCTTCTTGACTCCTAGGTTTCTTACTCATTAAATGTTTTTGACTTCGTTCATCTTTGTGCCTCTTGGCTTCTCGAGACAGCTCATCTTCACTCCTTCCTCCTTCTTGACTCCTGTCTTTTCCTGGACTCCTTTTGTGGTTCTGACTCAGTGCACCTTCACTTTTGTGCTCAGTCCAATTCAAACAAATTTCTTGACTTGCATCTTCATGACACATTTCTTCTTGACTCGTACCATCTTCCACATCCTCATTGTCTGTCTGTGCATTGTTTGATTTCACCAACCCACTCCAACTAGGAAGGTCAATCTCCTCTGATGAGGAATCAGATTGCAGCACCACAAAGCCCTCTTGAGAACTGCAAGTAAAAGAGAAGCACAAAAGGATCAGGAGCTGGGTTAATGTATGACTGGCACACTTTGAAGATTTCAATTCAAATTCTAATCCTTTAAAGGATGGCAGAGTGATTCAAGGTTCAGATAGGGATATCAAGAGATGCTTTTGCCCATTATGATGTCCTGTGTCAAGGTAAAGCACTCATGCATCATAGGCCTACCCCACTCTTAAAGGTTCATATTTTTGTGGGAGCTTAACCACTTGCTGCCTAGTCACTTACAGCTACACTGATTGCTTTTTTTTGCTTTGTCCACGAAGGCATAAAACTTATCCCTAATAGTCAACTCCTCCTCTACCTCCTGTTTTTCTAACCCAATTTCCCCCTTCAGTGATTTTGTAGCTACCCTGTATTTCTTGTATTCTGCTTGATCATCTGTTCAATTTCTTCTCTTTACATAACCTGTAAAACAAATATCTGATTGCTTATTGAGATTTGGTGGCAAAAGGAGAAAAGTCTATCTGTTCAATTTTATCTTTGAGAGTCAAATCATGTCGAATTTCTATTCAATATTCAATGTCACCTGCTCTGCACAGAATTTCTTGGACCAATAACCAGATTCCATAAGCTTCTACATTTTTAAAGTCATCCATTAATGACTGTCAAACCATGTATTTGCACTAGCTAGGTTTCTAAGGGGAGACCTTAGTCGTTATATAGTAACAAGCACCTTTCAGGATGTAATAACAGTGGCAGTATTGTAAAAATAATTGTAAATCGTCCAGTAGCTTTTTTTCTCCAGAGGGAATATTTGCATGCACAGTAACTGAGCACTACCAGAAAAGTGAGGTGCTATGCATACATATAAAGCTAGGCTCTCGCACAAACACCAATAATAATAAAAAGGTGCTAATGCAGCAATATATTTGTTTGATTGGGAAAACATTCCTCTACAGAAGCAGTACTTGCATTGAATCATGACAAAATGGGCATATCTCTGACCTGTGACTAAGAGGGAGATGGAGAAAGTCAGCAGGAGGGGGCTGCGGCCAAGTCAGTGGTGGACCTGTCTCTGCCAGGGCATCCCGAGACTGTGATGCTTCTTCTCTTCCTATATCAGGGGTTCCAAATAAAATTTTGAATATAAATTTGCATTTTCAAAGACACATGATAATGCTCCAATTCTGATTTTCACACGTTGAGGATTGAATTTTCTGTCCAGTCTGTATAAGTGATTAATGCCTGAAAGGAAATTTCTTGCACATGGACTTCATCAATGGCAACTTCCTTCATGATTCTATTCAGAAACGAAGACAACTAGAAGAATGCAAACATACCTATCTTCCTTCCTTTATGGATGTTGAATATGAGCTTCAGAGTTGGCTTCAGGGGTTGACAGAGAGGGAACTTGTAGAGCTTGATAAGCAATGGAGGAATGACCTTCAAGAGGACATAATCCCGGTTCCTCTTCCCCAATTCCCACATGCAATGAATTCCCAGGGAAACAGTTTGCTGGCAATGAAAGTGAACCATAACACATTTCCTTCTTCAATATTAAAGGAGAAGAAAATAAGAAATCAGAAGTGGTCAAAGCACTACGGATTCCAAGAAGAATTTGCAAATAAATTTCTCTATCTTTTCCAGACTTTCCAGCTAATTTTGGCAATTGTTTTCTGAAAAAAACTTGCATTTTCATGCATGATCTCTACCAACCCAGTTCTATTGTCAACTTTATTCACCACTTGTTTCACAGCAATGGTTGATGAAATTTTTTAAATGTATTCCTTCAAATAAGGAAATCAGGCCAAAACATTGTCCCTAA
Source organism: Darwinula stevensoni (assembly GCA_905338385.1). Lineage (NCBI taxonomy): Eukaryota > Metazoa > Arthropoda > Ostracoda > Podocopida > Darwinulidae > Darwinula > Darwinula stevensoni. Next base: position 19,654 of record CAJPEV010002600.1, read on the forward strand.
CTTTTTAATCCTATTTCTACTTCCCAGACTTTTGTAGGTTTCCTAGGTCTATCGGTACCATGAGTGGTGAGGCAAAGTCAGCTACAGTCAGTCAGCATATTACATGGTTTGCTCATTTGTTACTTTTACCATGCATAAAATAGTTTTTGTTTGTATTGGCTAATACTAGAATATAAACATAATACTAGACAGAGTCCAAAAATAAGGACAAGGAGGGCTCAAACCTATATATGATCTACATGTGAACAATTGGTATTAGGTTAACAGAGAAAAACATCTGTCATAGCCTCAGAGCACAGCACTTACTCTATTCTCCAGCAGTACGCAAGTATAAATGAAGTGTACCAGATTTTGAAATTTTTTAATATAAGCAAACTGGGATGTCATTTCTAAGCAAGGGGAGCCCATACTCCATCTTGAAGAGAGCAAAAACTGAAAGGAAATAACAGTAGGCACATTGTAGTCACAAAGATGGGTTCTCATTTTCCATATAGCTTTGGTTTAGTCATTTGACTCTGGACTTATCTGACACTTTCTCTGTTAGGCCACTTGCACATGACCATGTGCACAAATTACTTGCTCATTCAATGATATGAAGCTTACTACACACAGATGCAACATACGATGACTTAAATGCCATTGCAAGGAAGTACAAACAATTGGAATAATCTGGATCTGATGCACTACGACAGTCTGTTGACTTTCCTCTTTCAATGTAGTCAGACAATGAAACAAAGACTGAAAATTTTAAAATGACTCAATTTTTTAAAGTAGCAAATTTTTGTAATTGCTTCATCTTTTATGAACACCCTGAAGCCTGAATTCCATCACCTGAGTTTTGCTACCGTAAGGGGGGAATAAGGATTTCCAGCACCCTGTATACTGACTTCAACCAATATTCAATGTAGTTTACATGTGATCATCTGGATTTTGGAACAGAAAAGGGAACTTTTGAACATATATCAGACTGGATCAAATGGAACCTATTATTCATGAAGAGTAGCATTAGAAAATCAGTAATAGCATAAACAATTCTACAATCAGATATTTGTTAATATTAACTTCACATTCACCTTACCTTGTGTTTATATCCCACTTTCCCATGGTGATCAATGGTCACTTCTTAAGTCAGTTCAAGAAAACATGCAGGGCCTCTTATAACCAATATTTACTGGCTAGGAAAAAGTCTCCCCATTCCTTAATGCCTTTGACAACTTTTGAATAAGATATCATATTCCCTTGTACTGCTCCATAAAGGAAATAGGGCCAACAATACACAATAGTCAAGAAATTGCAGGCTTAACTTTGACATTTTTCCTCCTCCTAGCCAGAAGTGTATTAAAAGAGATACTTAAAAAGAAATAATAGAACAAAAGGCAGAGGAGCACACAAGATATGGGATGGTTGGCCGTGTGTAGGAGCAGGGGATGATGAGATCTCGCAATGATGCAGTGATCTCAAGCCCCAAATGGGGTGTATGAAGGGGGATGTCCTTTTCAAGAAGCATGAGGAAGAGTCGCAGGACCAAGTGTAGGCTCTCCCTTGCCCAGTCAGCCATCTCCTCTCGATGTAAGAATGTCTTCATCATCCTGGTCCAGATGAAAGTATCACATTAATGGAATATTACTGGTATCACAAACAATTGCAAATGAGAAGGTAAAATAATTCCTGTTTCTCTGTGCAACTATTTTTTTCCAATGAAAATATAAGTGTAATGTAATTGGCTCCAAACTGCATGGACACTTGAGCTATATAATTTTGCAATTCATTTGCAGTTCAAAGTTTTGAAGTCAATGAGATGTTAGAATTATTGAAATCACCAAATGTTAAGTATAAATTAGTTTTGGAAAAAATAAACTATATAACAACAAAAACGAATACAAAGTTTCCTCATCACTAAAATTAAAATAAAAATTTATTAGCTGAAATTTGAATTTAAACTGAAGCCAAATCAGCTTTAAAAACTGAAACTGAAAGCCTCAACCCAACACTAGAATCACACTGCAGAGTATTGATATACATAAATACAGGAAAAAATAATGTTATATGTCAAGTATCTTGAATGCCTATGGACTGCTATGGATGCCATTTATACATCCAAAAAGAGCACCTGCTTGAAAACTCAATATACCATATGAAACTTACAGAATCATATGGGAATTGCCAATTTCACTACCCCACTGCCTCAAGACAATAAAGCAGCAAAACTCAATCTGTGTGAACAGTCATATCCCACAAAAACATACCTGAGTAAGCAGTGATATCCAGAACATGATTGGGCAAAGAGGACTTGATTTGGTGGGCAGTCATCAAGGAGGGCATATAGTAGAAAGAGGGTGAAATGGAATAGCTGTGGAATGAGGTCCACAGCTGAGTTGTAGATTTCTCTCCTCACTGCATAAAGCCACTCCTCACAGGACACAAGACGTCTGACTGATCCTTAAATCAAGAAATTATCTTTTGACACAGAAGTCAATAATTATGCCTATTTCCAGATAATTTTTTTTTCTTCTCTCCCTTCCTTCACTTCTTCTTATGTTCTTTAGAGTTCAGGGCACAGAGTATAATCTTTTTGAGTAAATTATAACATACGAGGGAATGTTAAAATGGTTTGCGGACTAAAGTCATACCTCATATTAATGTGCTCTTGGAAAGGGCTTTCTTTTCAAACTAACATCCATTGTACTGGATTGTACAAGGAGATTTCAGGCATTCAAAGCAAAATTGTAACCATGACGTAAGCACTGCTGTGAGTCCAAAAGGTGAGTGCCAGCAATGCTTCCAGCAGCTGAAGAAACACTGGAAAATTTGTGTAGATGCTGAAGAGGAATACTTTGAAGAATGTAGGCATCAGCAGCCAAGAAGAGTCACCACAGTGCCATAAAAAATTATGTCTCTGAACTTTTTTGATCACACTTTGTATATTAAGTACTTTAACCCAAGCGTAAAAATCTCATCCTGGATAAAATGCTTGTCCCATTGTGTTCTTTGTACTACAATTCATAAACACTCCAGAGGTTTTAATTCTGCAGATTTCAAACTGATACTACCACTGATAATAGAGGAATCACTGGTGTGGTCAAAAGAGTGCATATCTGAGGCATTCCTTTGTAAAAAGAGGATGTTTGCACTTGGACAACAAAATGAAACTACTGCCCTCATATGAGTACAATGAACTGAAAGTGAAGCAAATGCTTTATTTGGTATGAAGTAGTAAACAAAAAAAAATAAAATTAGTTTTAAAAAGACTATTCATGACAAGGTAAATGAAAAGAAAGCAAAAAGAAAAGGAACAAAGAAGAACAATAAATGGATATAAATAATAAGTGCAAAGAATAATGAAGAAAAATAATATAAAATAACTATAATATAAAATTAAGGTGAAAAGCATCAATACATATATGGGATAGACAAACAAAAGGCTAAAATAAAAAAAAAGATGCAGAAAGAAGAAGAAACAAAAAATAAAAAAAAAGCATGGAAAAATAAAAAAGGAAAAGTGGCAATACAGAGGTAAAGAGGGCCATCCATAGAGGCTTTCTGATAGACATCCACAGTTGAACCATTTTATCATTACCAAGGAGCTAGCTCCTGTGTTTTGAAGCTCACTTCATTTTTTTAATGGTGAGGATAAACCAGGAAACAGCACAAAAAGGATCTATAAAACTTGTTTTCCAAGACTTTCTTATTTTAAAACAAACTTGGGTTGGCAAAAACCATTGGCTGATAACTACAACTGAAATTTTAGTCAAGTTAGGATTCACACTCACATATTAGCACTTAAGTCAGCATGCTCCTCTATTCATCAAGTTCTCCTAGTTTCATGCCTTGGTGAAGCAATTCTGGTAATATAAAAGCACACAATGGGGATCATCTTTTCTTTTTCCTCTTGTTCTTCTGGCAACCATGCATACAGTCAGGTCTAGAACCAATCTAACTAATCTAACCAATTTGAAAAAATCAGGCATCAATGGACTCGGCTTAATGCCTCTTGGAGGTCTCACATGCTGACAGAACAGAAAATCCTAAAGAAGAATTCCTGTGTTTCTGATGATAAGTCATCTTCATCTAAATCACACTCACAAACACATTAAAACCCATGAAATCATAGCAATTTTGAAAGTCATATCCTAAGTACAGACAATCTCCTTAATTCAAGGTTGGTCATTAATTTTTTTTTTGTGATGGTGAGTACCTCTATCAAGAGATCTCTAAATGTCACATCTCTGTAAAAGACTAGCATATGATGAGGTGAATGTAGAAGGGTCTTACTGATAATGCTATCACACTTTCCTTGGTTTCTTGGATTCCTTGGGTTTGAGAGCAGACTGACTAAAGCAGCTGTAACAGCAAAGAGCCTCTTTTGAACATGAGCATTTGTCACCTGGAACAGAAGGGATTATTATTTCCTAGTTTGAATAAAACTTCAAGTTATAGAGACAAGACTATGCAATGCATACAAATTTAACAAAATTAGGAGCCCTCTCAAGCATTAAACAGAGTCTTACATAACTAATGAATGAAGGAATCAACCAAAGCATATGCTTCATTTTTTTTTTGGATAAAACCTATTAAATCATACAAGAGCAGCACCATAAAAAACCCTGTTCAAAATATATGAGACTCCTTGAAGAAAAAACACCCAAAAATCAGATGCAATACTATAATCAAATTACTAATGAAAATAACGAATTTTTGCTAAATCCTATTGCAAATATGAATTACCTATTCAAGGTAAAATGACAAAATTAACTCCCAATTAGATGAAGCTTGAATAGTAAGTTTAATTTTAAATATTAAATGTGATGCCTTAAGAGGAAAAATCCAAATTCTTGGGGATATCTAAAAAGAATTTAAAAATATGGTGCAAAAAAAACAAACAAAAGATCCTGGTTTTGGGCGGTTTGTAACACCTTCTCCCCACTCTAGTTATAGCTTTGAGGACCACTGAAATGAATGGCACCCCTTACTGCATTAGAGATGTCATTGTATTCAAGGATGAGGTATTCCATGCATGAGGAGGTAGAGGCCAGTTCCTGACCACTTGGTGAGTTGCCACTCAGGTGAGACAAAAGAAGGGAAACCAGGGAAAAGACATTGTCCATCATCTCCTTCTTGTTGACATCTGTGCCATGGATTCGGTAATTCCACACAGCTGCCAATGCATCACGGAAACAGTCAAAGACATTCTCTGTTTGGAAATAGGATCTGTCCAGGTTCTGTCAAGGGAAACCACAAAATCACATCCTTATTTTCCCTCAAGATAGAATGGCCACTAACAAGCCAGAGTTTCCATAGCAAGGTTGCAATTGAGAGTGGCAATATAAATTTTGATGAAAGGGAGGGTAGTTATAGTGATTTGAGAGAAATGGAGGGTGATATTTAGTTATAAATTGGAATTTCTGATTCTAAAAATCTGTTCCTGAAAAGGGAACAGTCTTTTCATCCTTATCCTGAAATAAAAAAGAATAGATTCTCTATCTGATGAGTGGGTCCTTATGTTCCAACAAAAGAAAATATGTCAGAAGCATATCAACACAGGGTAGCTGGGGATGAAGCATATAGGTCATACTTGGTATAAACCATAACTGAGGAAACTGCTAGCCTGCTCTCCAGGAAATCCTGATTCTCAGTCCTTAAATTTTCCAAATAGGCCCTAAGCACACAAATAAACTTCATAAAATGCATTTTGGATTTGTGTTGTGGATTCTAGGAAGGGGTTATGCATTGAACATGGCCCAATGATGCAAACCAATATGCTTCTGATTAGATGTTAATTAGATTAACAACCTATTTGTACAACAGCCCATTTTGGATATGCCAGCTCCTACAAAATATTTCCTGATATAGACAAATACTTTCTTTGGTCACATTTGCTCAAAAAGTTACAGCAACTTTTTTGGTAGATTAACAAACATTAGGAAAAGGGTGCAGGGTTAGCATGGTACAACCAATGACTTACTAATTTGTTTACCTTTAATATTTGTTATGGCCTACTGTAATGGTAGCACATGTGAAGGAATGAAGAGGTACAACTGAATGTTCCAGGTTAAATGGTACATTGGTAGCATACCTGACTGGCAATGATGATGCCTAGATTCAATTCCTAGCTCTTCCCTGGTGTTCTTTCTACCTTTGGTATGTTCCTCTCTTTCCCCATGACCATTATGACCATTGAAAATTCACTAGACCTACAATGTCTTATAGTAAGCAAAACAGAAAAACATGATTAAGTAACCTAAATAGGTTCGGGTAACCAAGCACTAATTAGGGTGACTTGCTGGTGTATTTCATATTCTACTGTCAGACTGTGATCACACCCCAAGATGACAGTCTAATTATTTTAGCAAGGGACCTCTCTCTTGGCTTACACTCAGAACCATTAAGCTCATTTACTTTACATTGAATACTGACCAATTAACACATTCGTCCACCACCAATTCAGACTGACACCAGATACAACAACCAAATATAAGACTATATAATGTTCTATTAGGACATTCAATAAATTTCATGAAGAAAAGATAGAAGGAGCAGTTGTAATGAATAAAATATTATGATTGTGCCTATAATCATGGATGAATTAATTAAAAAATCTTATCTATTGATAAGCTTCTTCTCAAATAGACATCAGACTTGGGAATAAAAGAATTCTGATTTCTGAAACACCTATGTTCTAAAGCATGATGATGAGTGATTTTAAGACTTTTTCTTGAACCAGGTGTTAAGATTCCATTATTCCCTAGCCTGTTTATAGCCTGAGAAAAAGTCCAAAATAAAGAAAGACATGAGTGAGGGTTCAGAGTGGGAGAAAGAGAGTGAGCTTCTAATTGATATTCATTTTATCAGCAAAGAAAATATTCATGCCAATTGAAAGACTACACCACTATGAAGTAAAACCTTAAGAAAAAAAAGGAAAAGATGGAGGGGGGGGGGGGGAGAAACATGAAAGGATGAGATTGAGTGGAAGAAAGCCAGAGGTAAAGAAAGCAGGACAGGTGGTATGATGATGCTCAGATATCAGCAGAAAAAAAGCATATACTTAAAAGAATGAGATCAATGAGATCATAATAAGATTTAAAAATTAGGGAATATAGGCCTATGCTGATATTTAAAATGGCCTATATACACTTGGAAGAACTACAATAGGGTGCACATGCATCAGACTAAAAAGGGTCAACTCACACTCTTGCTGAGGCTCTCTAGCAGGTAACGGAGATGCACCCATGTATTTTCAGAACCAAAATCTTCTCCATAATTTTCTTCAAAGAATTCCTGACTCAGTCTTGTCCAGGAACTTTTGAAAAGTTCAGTGAAAAAGGCACCCTGGGTATTCTGTGACAGAATTGTGTGACACATCTCACACAAAGTTACTTTTAAAAAACAAAATATAAGTCTTCATCTCTTGAATGTGCCTAGGGAAAATCCAAATGATGTATGGAAAAAGAATACATATTCAAGCCAGAATGAAACAGCAGAAAGCACCAAATATTCACTATTAATATTACCATAATAATCATAATTATTACTTGGTGTAGGTATGACAAACACAGACCTGAAGCATTCTTTTCCTTCCTATGTTACACTCTTGCATGATTTGCTTATGTTCAAAATGAAAAATTGGAATGCAGGTATATCCAAACTTTACATTCAACTTAACTTGGGACCAAAGGAACAGACAAGTTAAGCTAGCCCAGATAGAAGTGGACCACTTTTTAAAGGTTGTTGGGAAAAAGAGAATCATATTGAGGTTGGAATGCTGGAGAAGACTATGATGCATGGCAATGACAGATATAATATTGTACAAGTTTATCTAACTATATTTAACTGTCTATGTTATCATTTAATGCTGAGAGAGACAGTAACTCCCTTGTTGACAATGGCTCTATCACCTACAAAGTCTGGAAGTGTATTGGCAGCTCTGGTTGGTGACAAGAAACTTTGAAACCCTAAGCAACAAATATCTATCTTCAGGCCAAGGTAAGGTGACAGTCGTTCATGCCTTTCCAATATTGGGAAAATTTTAAATTCAAAATTCATGATATAAATTCCATTTTTTCCATGACTAGGGAAAAAAATGAAATCAGTCTATAACTTGTCCATATAGGGTAAGGGTAAGCACCCTGGTTCCTGGCTGGTCTCCAGTTTTTGGCCAGTGAGGCTTAAATCCAGCATAATGAGTTAATCTGGCTGCTTTCAAGCATTCTATTGACATCTTCCTGTATGAGGACCAATTATTAGTGTTTCCCAGTATGTGCACAGGGTGTCCACTTCCTATGGGAGTCGTATCAGTGTGGCCAAAAACTGGGGTGTTTACCCTATATCTTTAAATCGATTTTCACATCATGACAACCCAAAAAGTGAGACTAACAGACAGATAGAACAGGAATATGGATGGTCTCCCTCTCAGGAAATGATGCTCACTAAAAATGTAATTGATAGCAAGAAAAGGAATGCTCATAGGAGGAAAAGAGAGCTGGAACTTAAGGCAAGATTTAGTTTCTTGCATTATGATCAAACTCCTCAGTGACTTGCACTTCACATAATTTCTTTTAAATGAGCAGTTGATGTATATACCTACAGTTACAGGAACCTATAATCTGTAACAACATGCTTCAGGTGTCCTTGAATCTCTGTAATATTAATTCTTCTCCCAGCATTACCTGGCCTACTCTTGCTGACCATCTCTTACCAGTCTATGATCTAGCCCTCATGGCAGTATCCACATAAATGATTTTGCACAACTCCTGTGTTCACCATGATGAAGCCTGGCTAGTGTTATGGAAATGATGAGAAATGCAGACTGAGAACATCATGATTTGGTACCAATTACTGTGCTTTTCTGGTCATTTTATAGTGATGAACATAATTGGATACATGCTAAAGAACTAAGGATGAAGAAGTCAATATTTTTGAATGACGAAGGAAGAATAGGAAATAGGAATTTTTGAAAAGGCAATAACATTCCTTGTGTACTTTTGTAACATAAATGTATGTGACTATTTTCTAACTATGATTAGTCCTCATATTAGAACACCATGTGAATGTTTGAACTGAATATGAGTATATTTGATTAGGGTGATCAGATGTCCTAGTTTTTCTTACTCCTTTGACTGAATAATTTTTGAGCAACAGAGGGATACATTTTCCCTATTTGTTTGACCTTTTATTGCCCTGGTGTTTCAGCCTGCAAAGAGACCTTCAAGGTCAATTTGCAGATGTTCTGGTTTTGCTGAAAAAAAACTGGTTATACCTAGAGTGAGCACCAGTTTCATCTTGACAGGAGAGAAGAAACTACTCAGGCTAAGACAATATCCAGGGTTTTACAAATAAGGTTAACATGATCCATCCATTGAAGTTTTGAAGCTATAAATACTTCAGGCCCAAGGAATCATAGTAGCCCAAGCTGCTCTAGTCTAAATGGCTTAGTTGAGGCCTAAGTCCCAATGATGAACCCTGAATCTGATGTTTGGCAAAGGTTTAACATACAAGGTTTTGATGAGGGCAGATTTGCTCCTATATGCATGCATAAGTTAATCCTACATAATGTCATTTGTGTTTTATCCTAAAACAGTTCATGCAATTCCAGTATGCGCTTTTTTCCGCAATGGCTATCATATTTCTCCCATTCTCTACATTTGAACTTAGGCCACCAACTATAAGGTTGTTAGTCCTTGCTTGTACTGTGCTGTTCACTCCTTGATAACGGTTAAAGTGCGTTCAAAAGCACTTAACTTATCGCGACCGCAATAAGTTCACACACATTTAAAACGACACTGACGCTGCTGTGCTTTAGACTCTACGGACACTTACCGAATACCAATTCGTGTCATACGTATGACCAAAAGAAACGTTAGTTCTGCTATTGTCCGTAGGCCCATATAAAACAATTGCTTGCATTAAAAGGGTGTGTAAACTCCTCGCGAAAAGAACATTATGGGTGATGGACCTCTGCCATGCAGTGACAGGTGTATTGCAATCGTTCGAGTAAATATTCGGCATTGCAGCTCAAAACCCAGTCATCAATGCTGAACCTCAGATTTTCGAAATTCGGAGGCTAATTGAAGTCGAAAATTACGAAGCGAATGCCAACGACAGCACAATTTGTAACGTGGCTCATCTCACGACGTCAGTGGGGTCGACAGGCTACGGCGTTGCCGCCTGCATGAGTCCGTGAACCAAATTTCCGTCCCCTTCATCGACCGGCGGCAGTTCCATCTGCTCGAATGAAAAAGCATTTGAACTTGAGCCACGGCTCATCAGATGGTGCGTCCCGTCCACGTCCCATCCTTCCTACATGACAATACCGTTTAATACGCACTCGCAAAAGCGCAGAACAGAATCGAAACCCGAGAGGATTTTTCGCTTCCCATAAATGAGGACTCACCCAACGGCACTACATTCGGGTGATGGGCTGGGCCGCCGAGTCCGGAGACCCCGTGAATCCCCATGAGACCCAGTGCATGCACACGCGACTCCCTGGACCGTATGTCTGATGACCGCGTCTTTCGTACCGTTAAATCGAAGCGCAAACACCTGGAAAGGTGACGGAAGAATGAATCACGGTCACGCGAGTTCCAACTATTGCTTTTGCACCGAGCAGTGCAAAAAAAAAAAACCTTTTCCCGGTACTTAACGGGAAATAAATCGCTTGACGTGCTTCGATGTGATTTTCCGTCTGTTTCCCCCATCGAGGCGCGTATTTCACGAAAACACTGTTTAAATACATCGGAATGCGAGGAACTCAGAAGAGCGAAGTGTTCGTTGCGTCGAAACGGATGATAATTTCCCTGAAGGTTGCTCGAGGATCCCCAGTCATGCAATCATCCATGCGCGATCTGTGGACCTAGATTCGAGGTTAGTCTCTTTATTTACAATTCTGTGTCCATCGAGTGTCGAATTTCGAGCGGAATTCGCGCCGTCGTTTGTTTTCGTGCCGCCTTTTGGCATTCTCGAAGACTCGTGCCGAACTGATCTCGCTCTCCCGGAACGATGACTCGACGCGATCGCATATCATCCGTGATGAGCCAAATTACGGGTTCGACGCAGGGAATTCCGCGATCGGAACTCGACGCGGACGCGATGAGAAGGCTCACGGCTGACCTGGCAAGAACGAGCCGTGTCCTTTCGCGTGTCCTCCCCAGCTCGAGTCTGCTTCGCAGTCCACCGAGTTCCCGTGTTCCGCGAGGGGTAGAGCCGAATCTCTCCGTGCCGAAGGGTGAGGCCTTTCCTAGTCTTTCCGTGCCGAAAGGTGAGGTCTTTCCGAGACTCCATCGCAAGGACCAGGTGGAACTAAGGGGTAAGAGAATGATAAGAACAAAAGTAAAGAACCTGAAGGCTGCAGAATGAGTCTAATACAAGATACAGGCGCGAAATTCGCAGGATCCAACACAAGCGGGTGATTTCATTCAAGATTTAGCGATATCGGTCGTTTAGAACCCGAGTAACAAGTTTCTCGTGCACGAAACCGAACGGACTCGTCTCCCACTCGCCCCTTTTACATATGCAAAAATAGCTCTTGCTTCCATTCGTACTGACCGATTTGATCTCGATTTTCTGGAAATCATCTACGCTTCCTAGAAGTGCCGCCCCGTGAATTTATTTCCTATTTCTCGCATGGTGATCCGTCTGCATCCATGTAAAGTTGAGAATTTCACCTCGAGTCAAGAGGCTTACTCATCCATTTCTTCTCTCGGACTGATCATAACTGAAAAAAGGATCGCATTTTTCGGTTCATGAAAGAACACCCGTTCGAAATATGAAATTTGATTTCGAGGTCAGCGCAGACGATTCCGCCGTGTTTTCCCCTCTTTCAATTTATATTCCATACGAACCGCTTCCACGCGAGAGGCAGGAAATACGAGATAGATCAAAGGGCGAAGGAGATTGGAAATTAGCAAGAAGATTCGTCTCGTATCTCGTCAGAGCTTGCAGTCTCGTGGGAAAGGCCCCCCCCCCCCCCCCCCCGCCCTAGCGGCCGACGCATCGATCTGAATGCATGAGGTACTCGTTGCAAATATAGAAGCCGAAGGGATATATCCAAGCACTCTGTACCCACGCCCTCGAGTAATGAGATAAGGGAGTTCCGAGTTCTTCAAAATACGCAGTGCGGGGAACAGCCACTGTACGGCTTTTTTCATTTTTTTTTTCAACGTAATCTCGCCAGAACCCAGAAAACGTTGATAGCTGCGGGATTCAGCGGCGTCGAAAGCCGAAAAAAGTATTTGATAGGAAACGGCGGTCGTGCGAGATGGAGAGTCTCGATGGACGACACGTCGTCTCTCATCAGCTGATAGGATCCTTCAATTCTTTAAATCGATTTCCCATTGGAGATGAGATTCCCCCGAAACTCGCATTTGGCATTCGACCGCTCGAGGCTCAGGAGTTGGATTTTCTCTTAGGCCGGCTCAACAATAAAACTTGAGTTTCTTTTGCAACACCTCCGATCTCAAACGCCGAGATTTGCAACGGCAGATCTTTCTCCTTACAAGATGAATCGTCTAGAGTTAAGCAGAGGCTCTTTCTCATTATGAGGAGGGGGGAAGGGGGGGGGGAAGGAATTTTACAATTTAGCATGTAAAATTTATGACAGCAGGGTTGCAAGGGCCAGTCGTTGGAAGTTCAAGGAATCTCTTTAGAGCAGTATTCGCTCTTCTTACACATACCGATGAAGGAATTTGTGTGGATATCTGTGGAACTCTCCTTTCAAGAATCCCTCACAGATTAATGACAATAGACCTTCCCTTTTTGGTTAAAACGTACTGGAAATATCGACTAAGTAAAAGAAATGGGTGAGACGTGTTCAAGGGATTTTAGAAGACAGTATCTTTTATTATGATCACACGAGCGACACTTTGCTCGCGGAATTAACGTTAAGAACTCGATGACAGCATTGAATCACTTGGAATTAAATCACTTCTCTCGTTTTCGGCACATAAAAAAAATAGTCTTAAAAGCTGGAGACGTTGGACGGATCACGAGGGTGTCGCTTCCGTTAAAGTGATACCTGAGGCTCGTCGAAGCATGGAGCCGTTCGCACGTCCTTCCCTCCCGTGGTCGGAGAACAAGGGTGCCTCGAGGTGCGCCTCAAGGGGTGGCCCGAGGGGGTTCCCGAACGGGTGTCATCCGCACGGATCGATGAGAGATGGACCTTGACTGCGCTCTTCTGTGCGTCGAGCTTCGAGGTGCCTTCCGTCGAGTCCAATCGACGAAGGCAGCGGATGAGATGGCTCTTGTTATGGAAGACTGCTTTCGGGCCGAAGGGCATCGTCATGCGAGGCGCTGACAAAAGAAAGAGAGGGTCTTAACCCTTTCGGTTAAGTTTATAACTGTCGTCTACTGGGAAATGTAATTGAATGTCCCTTTTAAAGAGGTGAAATAGAAAAAAACACACGTGAGTCCTCGAGAAAGCTTCGAAAGATGAGAGGCAAAGGACGATCCGTCATGAAATTGACCTGCGCGAAGCAGACACCAGCGGAAATGGGGAAATAAACCTATTTGGGATCGAGAACAGAGAACGAAAGGAGTCCGAAACTCGGAATGGTTCGGAAATACACCTGTTTCGGTCAACTTCTTACAATTCCAAGCGAAAGTGGTATATATCAGTGACGGGTGATCTGTTCGTAGAGGTTCGTAGCATTGTCCTTACGGGTAACACTGTTAACGTATGTCTGATCTATTTCGTGAAAAACTTTCTTTAAGCAGATGATCAGTCCACAGATGTCGTCTGGTCGACGGGTTTCTCTTTTCGCTGGCTAGGATATATTGCTACGAACAACCGTCATCCTAACTGCCCTAATTGAACTATATTCATGAACGAAACCAAAACACTTCTTAACATTGTGAAAAGAATGCATATTCGTCGTTCAATTAGGAAGTCACACATGCACGGCCTGAGGTTAGGAAGTGTTTCGAAGGATACTGCTGAAAATAACACATCTATGAATGCAACATTTCTTTTCTTGCAGAGCTTGTCTACTGATAAAATCCGGCTGTTCCGTCTCAGAAGACTCGAATAATGGAAAGAGGCGGGCAGGGTTTGAGCACGGTCCAACCGGCTAAATGGGAAGAGGGAATCGCGGTATGGAGGGGGCACGAGAAGAATTTTAAAGGAATCCTCCCCCCCGTGCTCCCGCCAGTCTGGGCCGGAGCGTCTCGTGCAGCGGAGACTGGATACGGAGGTTCAAGGCCGAGGACATCCACATTCACCATGTCTCCCCTCGCGTCCGCCTCCTTCCTCTTCCTTCTCCTGGCCTTCCTTCTCTCCGATCTTCTACCGCCTTCTTCTTCCTTCTTCGGTCCCTACACTCCCAGGTCAGAGTGGGTTACATCATTCTACAGTACTGAACAAATTATTAGAAATTTCAAGGAAATTCATTTATTCATACTTTGCAAACCATAATAATATCATTTACATATAGTAAGTATTAGAAAACTGTAGATTACACCTCCTAAGTCCATTCAGTATTTAGTATGACCACCCTTGGCCTTGATCAGGGCCTCCACTCTCTCTGGCATGCCTCTAATGAGGGTTGAACAGAAATTCCGGATTTCATCTGATCTAAACCAAACCTCTACCAAACGTTCTATGAGCTTGGTTTTGTTNTGTCTTCTACGAACTGTCTGAACTCTGTCATCTAATACTTGAATAGTTGACTCATCAGAAAATATAACTTTTGACCAGTCATCAGCATTCCAGTCTTTGTGAGCAAGCGCCCAATCCAAACGACATTTCTTCATTTTGTCTGTCAATAGAGGTTTCTTCCTAGGTCGGTAGGCATAAAGTCCAGCTTCCATCAGTCTTCGATTAACTGTCATACGATTCATTCACCTTTATACCTTCCTCTTGCAAAACAGATGCAATTTTCCTGCATGAAGCCCTTCTATCTGACTGACTGAGGTGCACAATCTTGCGGTCCATCCATGGAGTAGTTTTTCTCTTTCGGCCACATTTTCCTTGGCGCTTCACTGCCAGATCACTGCCAGTACTCAAGAGTTTTTTTATTCTGCACACAGATGCTGTTGACACTTTCAGTTTTTTTTTGCTATTTCACACTGGCTCAATTCACTGTTTTCGAGTAAAACCTGAATTTGTCCTCTTTTACGAGGACTCAAATCGCTCGTTTTACCCATCGGTAAATTCAAAATTTCTGATACATTACAAACTTTTGTCCAACAACATAGAAACAAGAACGGAACTGGATATTTATTGGATACTAGGCTGAAGTTTCATCCATATCACCCGCCCGGATACCCCACAGTGAGGGTTTTTCAAAAATCGGTGGTTTCGCTTAGAGATTTCTAATAATTTGTTCAGTACTGTATAGCTTTATGAAGCAATGTGAAAGACACAATTACCAATTCAAAGAATTTCCCTTTCTTCAATCTCCCGGCCTTTCTCTATGGGACTCACAAACGTTAGGCCCAGGCCTAACCGACTTCAGATCATACCAAGGCCTACCTTTCTTCTTTCGAAATAAACTAAATCCTCGACTTTGGAGGCCAATTAGGTCTATAAGGGTCGATCCGTAGTCTTGGTGACATCTCGTTGAGGACGTGTAACGTTAGACCGGTTTGAGGCCTGTTCCGAGTTTCGTATACCATTTCAGTGCGGATGTGGAACGTTAAGCCCATCTGAAGTTTCTCAAACCATCCCGATTGGGTTCGAGGAGAGAATACCTCCAAGATGCATGGAATCCATAGGTGCGCGCCATCCTGTTAATTCATGGATGTCCGGATGAGGTATCTCCATATCCCACTGCATCGATCGGCCACTGCTAACTACGGTTTCATTCTCATCTCATCTCATGAATTCGGCTCAAAAGAGCCCCATACATTAAAAACAAGATCCAGACGCCGATACGAAGGCCGAAGCAGTCATGAATGAGACATAACCCCTGCACGATATCCGGCATCTCTGGGGAAGGGATCGGAGCTCGCACGCGAAATCTACATCAATGACAGCTAATTTCATATTTTTGAATGGCGATATGGTGCATCGCAAAGAACGGAAAAGGCATTTTTCGTCGTCTACAAGTTCATTTCTTTGTTATGATTGGTCTCTTTCCTCCGAAAACTCTCCTGGAGTGGCTCCCCGTGAGGGGGGAGAGAAAAAAAAAGAATGAAATTTTCATCTTCAAAAAGCGAGATTCAGTGTTCTCCACAACCCCGAGGAGATGGAGCTTCAAATTTGGAAATTTGCTTGAGAGAGGAAGAAACTAGGAGTGTCCTCCTTTCTGCATTTTGAAGCATCCTGAATTTTGTGACTCGACTTGAAAATCTTCATTGACCCTAAATGTTGGGATCGTTCGAGAACTAGAGATCTAGGCATTCATTCGCATTCGTAAGTTTTTCTCCGTTGCAGAGACCTCTCGCTCATCGTTGAAATGAGAAGAGCACCTGAATACCGTCTCCGCCGCAAGGTTTGCGGTTTCTCATTTACACAGTGGAATTAATACCGAGTCATATGAATCATTACCATATAAGTATCGTTTTACATCGTAATCACGAATGCTAACGCTCGTACGCGTGCTGTCCGTCCTCACGTGCCTCCTCTACCTCTCATTCACTCGTCCCTGTTATCGAGGCGAAGGTCGTATGAGTGCCCGATAAGCGAAACGTTCCACGCTCTATCGTGCAAAGCTGCTCTTAATTTCACCGATGCGAGATTACCTTCTCTGTTCCTTATTTTCTTCATGTTCTGTAGTATCCCAAGGCGTGTGAGACGTTGTTTCGTCTAACGCGGCCGGGTGGTCGTTCACCCTTCCTCCTCCTCGGCCATTAAGAGGGCTACGTGAGATTTACAAAATGGAAGAAAGATGGTTCGAGTAACCCGTCGCAGATATCTTTCGGAGTTACCGAGTTCGAAAAAGGAGTCACGCGAGATACCGCTTCCAATTAGAGTGTCATTTCCGACCCCAACTTTTTTCGGCAGGGATCGTTTTCATCCCCACGTTGTTCGCATACCCGTACAGCGACCTGGTGCCTTTGGAGGTGTCGGCAGGCGACAGGACGGGAGAAGTGAGCCTCCTCCACGAGGGGGACCTGGTCGGTCCGGAATCCTTGCTCTGGATCGGGGAAGACGATCTCTACACGGGAGTCGTGGGCGGGGAAATCCTCCACATCCGAGACGGACGGATTCGAACCCTCGTCAGGACCGGATCCTCTTGCGGTCTCTTTTCATCCCTCGATTCCTTTTCGCGTATCGTCTTTCCTCGTGACGAGGGATCGGAGTTCGAAGTGGCAAAGATGATGAGGGCATAGAGCAAGATCGGAGCATTTCCTTGGTTCTTTCCCGCGGTGGTAAAATAACGCCGCGACTGAGTCATTTTCGGCATTCGGGCCGATGAAGCAGTTAATAAGACGAGGCATTACCCCTTTCAGCCATGAAGTTTTCTCATGAAGTTTGTGGTTTCCTGTCAGACGTGTGTAATGTTCCGCTTGGGTACATCATCCAGTAAAAAAAAAAATATCCTAGTCGCTTTGCATGAGAAAAGTTTCGTTTTGCATGAGAAAATTTATAAACTACAAGCTTCATCTCTCATCTCATTAATTAAAGATAGCCTCTATTACAGAGCTTCCCAACCTTTTCTCGTACGACCCCAAAAATCGCGATCATACCATTCAGGACCACAAGCACTGGCCGAAGTTCGACAGGCTATGCGCTAAAATCACAACGAAAAACATATCTTGGCATTTAGTTGCCGGTTCACGGCCTCAAATTTTGGCCACCCCAAATGGGGTCGCGACCCCTGGGTTGGGAAGCCCTGCTCTATCAGATATTTCGTTGGCTGCCATTGACACCATTTGATGGCCATGTCTGGGGGATACGCAGCAGCATATGACAGAATCTGTAAAGCGATCGGAAACCGGTTACTCGTTTTAACTGAATCAGGGGAGAAGAGAAAAAAATTTCCGAAACTCAGTTCTGAAGGAATCCGGAAACCTGAATTCCTTTTTTGGAATCGTGAAATAAATCAATTAAACCGATGAGTGGAATCTGAAGAATTTGTTGGGTATTGAAAAAAAAAGAGCGATCTCAGATCGAATAAAACAGGTTTGAATTCTCCATCCAAGATGCTGGCAGTGGAATAAGCGGAGGAACCACAAACTAATAATTCTCTTTCGCACCCGATTAAAAGCGAGGGATGAAATGTCTACTTAAAATCTTCATCTGCTTCCTAAGTTTCGAATTCCGAGATGAGAACCTATGTTGAAAAGAAGGAAAACAGCATGAGCGAGCGAAAACCTTTATTAAAGGAATTTTCCTCGGGAGATTCAGATTGTCTTGTGCGACCTCACGGGACAGGAGAAGGGCAGACGTCCATTGTCAATGTAGAGAGTCAAGAGTCAAGAGAGAGAGAGAGAGAGAGAGAGAGAGAAGAGATGAGTTTCTTGGGTTTTACAGATGGACTCTGGGATGCGGAGAATTGCGGGCGACCGTTGGGCATGAGGTACTACAATGGATCCATCTTCGTCGCAGATGCCTACAAGGGCATCCTCCGAGTCCATCCTCAATCGGGTGAGTCCTCTTCGATGGCCCTAAGACCGATCGAAAACAGAGATGTCATACGTAACTGTGGTCTTGGGGAGAGGGGGAAGGAAAAATAAAACCAGAAAAATGTTCTCGATCTCGTTGGTTCTACTGAGAACGAAAAAATAAACGTATCGAGTCCATTAGCAAGAACAAAAAACGATTTCTTTCCACGATATTTTTTCCTAAATTACTTTCACGCATCCCATGTAAGCTAAATGCAATCTTATATCAATACCTTTTATAACGAGCTGCAGATATCTCATGACCGGGTTCGTCCAGAGAACTCCTTCCAGTTTTCTCAACCGATTTTCACCATCGTTAGCTCATTCGAAACCTTTTTTTTTTTAAGGTGACCCATATCTACTTAACCCTTTCAGACCTGGCGTCCATTCCAATGGACATCGCATTTACATTGTCTCTATGGCAATTTCCAAGGATTCTCATGACTTTGCGCTCCATATTACGCTTTAATGGGCGCAATTATGCATGGCTCAGTTCCATCAGAGACCTTCTTTCACCCATTAGTTTTGTAGTATTCCGTTATTTAATTAAATGTATAATATATAAAATATGGTATGATACGGTAAATTTATACAAAATATGAAAATGACATATAAAGCATTAAAATATCAATTACAATCACGAAAGAGCTCAAAAATGCAAAAAAGGATATTATTCCGATAGCGGCCTTAATTCAGGTCTGAAAAGGTTAAGTATATATATATATATATATTTTTTTTAGAGTTGATCTTTTGCCAGACCCGAATAATCTCACATTGATTTTAGACCTAAGTTTTTTTTCAAGAACCCTCCTCTGTCATAATCATTTTTCTTTTTCACTAAAGGAATGTTGACATTTGACACCACTGCTGCCAATCAATCAAAGTATATATTTCTTCTTTTTTTTTAAGTTACCTTGGGGCACGGGGAGACGCAAATTGCCGCTCTGTCATGTAGCCACGGTCAACTCTACGTTTCCTTCTCCAGGACAAAAATCCAAGGGCAGCGTCGAAGTGAAAACATTTGAAAAACGTAATAGACCTTTGAAACGATCCGACTCTTAATCCCGTATGTAAAGATATCTCATTTTGACTTTGGAAAAACTAACTCCAACCCTCTTCTTTTCGATCGACGAGATAAACACGTTATTTCTCTAAGAATCTCCATCCAGTGGTGAAAGTGAAACGATACCAGCGAAACACACACGAAACACAAAACACACACATGAATCCGACTAGTACGTAAATGTCACCCTGTCCTCGATGCAGTCCCAGTCTTGGAATTAGGCTCGTGCAAAAAGTGATTATATCATAGCATGAACCCATGAGCAGAATCCGTGGAGGTATTCGATGCATGAACAGAACGTATGGTTCACTTTGAGGCAGCAATGGGAATATCCTCAAGCTTTGTCTAGGGTTCTCAAAGGTTTACTCCTCGGCCGAAATATTCATTACCTGCACGAACTCGTATGGGGAAACTTCAACTGTAAGACTAGATTTGAGATCATCACCGTGAAATATTTCTCGAAGCTGCGAATCACTCATCTGTTTTGAATCAAAATGAGAAATAGCAGTATAGTTTGCAAGTTGATGAATCAGGAAGGGAGATGCGTGAAGGAAGGGAAATGCTTGAACTGGATGCCAAGCCTGAATGCGTCGCCAGGTTTTGGATTCCTCGCAACAATGCATGTATGCCAAGGTCGCCAAGGTCTTGCATTCATTGCAACATGTATGCATGGATGCGTGCGGCATGCCATATCCGAGTTGATATCTGAGCCGCACTATCGGAATTTATTTTCATAATCTGTTGAATTATTTGTATGTTTCTAGGGGAATTGAAGGCGGTAGTGAAGCCCGATGATCCCGAGATCGGAGGAAAAGTCTTCAACGACCTGGACATCTCGCCGGATGGCTATATTTACTGGTCGGATTCCAGCGGATTGGAAAGCCTCGAAGCCATGATCCTCGAGGTCTTCTCCTCTGGCTCTGGAAGGTTCGGTCATCCTTCCACCTTCTGCAGATGTTCGCAGCAAAAAGATAGTCTAATGATATTTCGTGGAAGATTGCAAAAGTGGGCTTTTCAGGCATCGTCGCCGAAAGTTTTTCCGCATTTCTGTGTAGAATATCCATAAAATTCAGAGGAAAACACCACATGCTGCCCGAAACAGCGTGTGTTTACTAACAGCGTGAAGCTTTTGAACCAAAGAAGTTAATTCTTCCAGTATCTCCACGACGTATTATACCTGTTTTTTGTTCTCCTTTAAGATGCTGTAACGATTGACCTTTCCTTGCTTTTAGACTGATGAAAACGAGAATAGCGGATGGGAAAACGAGTGTCCTCCTCGATCATCTCCATTTTCCCAATGGGGTTCAAATCTCTCCGGATGGGTCTTACCTCCTCCTATGCGAGACCGTCCGGTCCAGAATACTCAAGTAAGTCACTAGGTATTTCTTATTTTTATTTTTAACGGGTTCCCCCAGCCAAACATGGCGAAATAGGCTGTTTATGTGAGGAGAAAAGAGGAGAGAAAGGGCTAGATTGCGCGCTGGTTTTAGTTTTCGCATGTGACTCGTCGCGAGAGGACTCATCCATATTTCCATGCGGAGTTTTCATTTGGTAATATTGTGGAAATTGTGAAATATTGAAAATATTTATTAATACATATATAAAGCTGCATTGCTAATGTAGGCCAAAACATGTAATGTTATTTATGCCTTCCTATTCGTACCGGGAGTCACTGGACTGAACTCGCTCCAAAGCATCTTTCCTTCGTCACTTCAGCACTGGCTTCTCAGAAAAGGCTTTCTCATTCTCCCAACGACGATTCTGTAGATCAGTGGTGCACAACCTTTTCTCCATAAAGGGCCAAATTGAGATTTAGGCTCATGTTCGAGGGCCGCCCTCGAACATAAGCCGAAATAGGTCGCACGTAAATATGGATTTTTAGAGACCGGAGGCATCCAAGGGGCCGCAAAATGGGTCTCCGCGAGTCGCGGGTCATATCACTGCTGTAGGCAAGAGATCTGTAAATGCGGTACAACAATGGTTTTCCAGGTATCACCTGGCGGGTCCGAAGAAAGGAAAGGCGGAGGTGTTTGCCACTCTGCCAGGGATGCCCGACAACATCCGCGGAAACGGACGAGGAGGTTACTTGGTCGGTCTGGCCATCACCGTGGATCCCGGGCGTTTGAACCTCAACCAATATATTGCATCCTATGGAAGATTGCGACTCGTCTTCGCGAGGATCTTCGGCATCCTTCGATCGTCGTTCAAGGCTCTCCATCGACTCTTCCCGAATTCCCTCACCGGGTTCCTCTCGCATCGGGTAAGAGGCTCACACATATTCAATGGATCGTGGTGCTGTGAATGAGTGGTGATCGGCGACCGCTCACCATCATTCAAACGATGATGATCGTTCTCCGATTTTTGACACGATAACACTGAAACAGGGCTGTAAAATTCCCACTTGCCTCCGGCGATTATGTTTTGCCGTTTAGAAAGCGAAAAGAAAAGAGCCTGGCTTATGAAAAGCAGATGGTCTGGCGAGCTAAAAGAAAAGAAGGGACCATCGACTACTACCTCTCCACCCTCGCTTGCTCGTTCGTATTTGCAACGCCTATTGTACGAGGTGCGTTCAAGTTCTAAGGTCTCCTAATTTTTTTCTGGGGACCGGGTGCAGAAAGAAACATGCGTTTGAGCTTAAAATACGCGGGTACTCTTTGTTTATGCATGAACGAGATGGC